>BQNB010017001.1:0-70703 GCA_026074375.1 Tanacetum coccineum | reverse complement strand
CTATTCAAAATACTTAATAGAATCTCAAATGATGAATATTACTAATTATGGAAAGTTACTAAAAATGGAAAGTTACTAAAAATGGAAAGTTACTAAAAATGGAAAGTTACTAAAAATGGAAAGTTACTAAAAATGGAAAGTTACTAATTTTGGAAAGTTACTAAAAATGGAAAGTTACTAAAAATGGAAAGTTACTAAAAATGGAAAGTTACTAAAAATGGAAAGTTACTAAAAATGGAAAGTTACTAAAAATAGAAAGTATAACTTAAATGAATGGTTTGTAATTCGAATTTATCATTTCTTTAGGTTCGGTCAAGAGGGAGTGATTTTGATTTCCTGTGGTGTTTTCTTTGATTATTGCTTTGCTTCGGAATAAGGTACAGATATTCTGACCTTATCGTTAAGGTTTCTCATGACATATTCCTCTCTATCTTTGATTACTTATGTGATTTGCTACATTTGCTCTGAGCCTTTTATTTTGGTTCTCTTATATGATCTGTCATTATGTTCCATTTGAACCCTGCTATGCTACCTTTGATATTTGAACCTTTGATATTTGAACCTTTGATATTTGAACCTTTGACATTGAACCTTTGCTATGATCCCTTTGAAATGAACTTTGATATGACTTTGCTTTGAACCCTTCAGTTTGAGAACCAAGCCACTATTTGTTTCCTAGCCATGAAGGTAACATGGCCGTGTCATTGATGCACCTTTGGCATGACTCATGTGTGAGTGAGTGATTTCTCACGCCGTCCCCCATTTGATATTATATGCGCATTATGAAGATTATTATTTGTTTAAGGGGCGTATGGATGCATCCTAGATTTGTTTTGTATTCGATGGATTATGACATTATGATATTTGGATATTTGGTGACTGATGTTTGGGTGCAATCCACGTCTTTCACATTTGGAGCTAGCTACTCCATGGTTACTATGATATGATTTGTTTGGGCTTGGTGATTGAACTTGATTTGATTTTCTGATTTCATCTTACCTTACACTATGAATTGACTTCTGATTTGTCTTACCTTATATTTGTATCCCTTTGATCATGTATTGTGATATCCTTTGTACCTTATATCGTATCCTTTGATTATCCGTTATCTTTTGCGTTCGATTATATATATCTGTTCACTGGGCTTTGTAAGCTCAGCCGCACTTTCTTTTCCTGCGGCAGGTATCTAAGCTAGGAGCTGGGGTTGCTTTCAGGCTATGAGTGCTGAGTGTGGACTTACCCTAGAGATCTTAGTTTTGATATATGAATTGTTTCTTTTCAAGACATTTGTTATTTCGGTTATTTCGTTTGGATATGTCTGTCTTTTAAGAACTTATGTACCTTAAGTCATGTTGACTTATTATCCTTTGATTATTTATTTAAGACTTCCGCTGTTTATGCTTGTGTTATGATTATGAATGCTTTTGATGTCACACCATATTTGTAATACTTCTACCCTTTTGGGTCGGTCATTTATGGTATCAGAGCTGCTAGGTAATCAGGACGAGGTATTATGTCCTTAGAGCTTTGGCTATGACCTGTGAGGATATGGTGTAGACATTAAGTTCTTCTGCGTAATTCTCTTTGGAACCTATCTTGTTTTCGTTTGCTAATCGTTTTCTTGATCGTTCTGATGGTGACTACCACTTTTGCTAAGAAACTTAATATGAATCCTACACCATTAATCGAACGTGTAATCATTTCAACCCCAATGAAAAACCATATGCTTATTGATCATGAATATGTTAACTGCCCTTTACGTTTTGATGATCGTATTCGTCCTGCGAATTTACTTCCTATCCATATGCTCGACTTTGATGTGATTCTTGGCATGGATTGGTTGGCTTCTCATCGAGCTACCATTGACTGCTATGCTAGGACTGTGATCTTTGGTAACGTTCGCCAACCTGAATTTGTTTATCATGGTTCCTCACCGCTTAAGTCCGTTAAGCTCATCTCTGCTATGAAGGCACGTACCTTGATTTCTCATGGGTGCCAAGGTTTTCTGGCTTCTGTTATGGACACATCTTTGGAGAGTCCTAATATTGAAAATCTTTCTGGTGTTGTGTGACATTCGCTGCTGATGTTTTTCCCGATGAACTTCCTGGACTTCCTCCGGCTAGAGAGATTGAATTTGGCATTGAGTTAATTCCCGGTGCTGAACCTATCTCAAAGGCTCCGTATCGTATGGCACTTGTTGAATTGAAGGAGTTAAAGGAGCAGTTACAAGAGATGTTGGAGAATGGCTCTTTAATTAGACCCAGTGTTTTGCCTTGGGGTTTGCACTGTCTTATTTGTTTAGAAGTAGGATGGGAGTGCGCTGTGTATTCGATTACTGCGAACTCAACCGTATTTTACAATTCGTAACCACTATCCTCTTCACGAATCGATGATTTGTCTTGACCAACTGCAAGGGGGCCAAATATTTTTTAAGATTGATCTGCGATTCTGGTTTATCACCTCAGTTTCGGCTGTGAGAGAGCAGGGATTTTTCTAAGACTGTTTTCGTTACGCGTTATGGCCATACGAGGTCTTCGGTTATGCCTTCGGTCCTGGCACTAATTGCTCCCTGGCGTGTATGGATTTGATGAACCGTATTTTCCACGAGTACCATTGATAAGTTCGTTATTGTCTTCATCGACGACATATCGTTTTATCCAAGTTGGAGAAGGCATGAGCAACATCTACGGATTGTGTTGCGTGATTTTAGACAGGGAAGTAGTTATTGCGAAGTTTTCGAAAAGTGCGAGTTCTGTTACAGCAAGTCGCTTTCTTGGTCATATTGTATCTGCAGACGGCAATCTAATGGATCATCAAGGTTGACGCTTCACCTAAATGACCGTGGGACTAACGCGTGACAGAGAGGAGAAGTTTTCTGGGGCTGCTGGCATTACCGACGTTTTGTTGAGGTTTCTCCCGATTAGCTTTACTCTTACCAGCTATGAGAACAGGGTGAGAAGTTTCGTGTTTTTTATTTGGTGGACGGATGTAGCGTCCAGGCGAGAGTTTTGAGGAATTGAAATGGAGATTGGTGTCTGCTCCGATATTGACTCTATCCATCTGGGTCGGTGGTTTTCAGGATATACAGTTGATGCATCGAAGAAAGGTTTGGGTTGTGTTTTGGCAACATGGGAAGGTGGATCGCCTACGCCTTCATGACAACTGAAACCTTATGGTACAATTAACACTATTGATCTTGAGGTTTAGCTGATTGCGGTGGTTTTGCATTGAAGATTGGAGACCACTATCTGTTGGTGAAGCTTGTGATATATATACAGATCATAAGAGTCTCAAATATATTTTTTATCAGAGAGAAACTTTAACATGACGATAGAGAAGATGGTTGGGGAACTTCTGAAAGATTATGACACTAACATCTCGACCATTCCGGGCAAGGCTAATGTGGTTTTGCCGACGCACTTAGTCGAAAAATCTGGGGATGATAGCTTGTTTTGTTTCCATGATCCTTTATGATTTAGGCGTTTTGGATGTTGAGCTATGTGTTACGAGGTGTCTGGTGGCTATTGGGGAGTATGAGGATGAGTCTATCCTCATGCTACAGATCAAAAATGCTTAAGGGACGTCGGTTGATTGTGGGCTATTGTGCAGAATGTTGAAGACGGTAAACATACTGAGTTCAGTGTTGATGATGACGGTGTTGTGTGGTTTGAAGATAGGCTATGTGTTTCCTAATGATCAGCCACTTTCGCGAGAAGGTTATGACAGAAGCTCCTTGTTCTCCATTTACTATTCATCCAGGTTCAACCAAAATGTACAGAGATTTGAAACAGTACTTTTGGTGGAATGGCATAAAGCAAGATGTGGCTATGTTTGTGTCCAAATGTATGACTTGTCAGCAGGTTAAAATTGAACATCAGAGGGCTAGTGGTTTGTTACAGCCATTGGAGATTCCTATATGGAAATGGGATGAGATTTCCATGGATTTCGTTACTGGGTTGCCTAATTCTACTCAGAAGACATGATCGTGATTTGGGGTGGTTTGGTTGATCGGCTAACTAAGTCTGCTCATTTCTTACCTATTCGGAAGAACTATGGTATTAGTAAGTTGGCAGAGATTTTTCAACAGGAAATTGTTAGACTGCATGGTACACCGACTTCTATTGTGTCTGACAGAGATCCGAAGTTTACGTCTCGTGTTTTTTGGAAAAGGATTACAGGAGGAAAGCTTGGGGAACTGTCTTAAGTTCAGTACCAGCATTTCATCCTCAATAACCGATGGTCAGTCAGAGAAGGACCATCAGACTTTGGAAGATATGCTTGGAGGGCTTTGCTTTAGAATGACAGGTAGTTGGGATGAATATTTGTGCTTGGTGGGAGTTTGCCTACAACAATTGTTGGCATGCTAGCAATCAATGGCAGAACTTTCGAGCTTTTGTATAGTAGAAAAATATCGAGCTCCTATTTGCTGGGATGAAAGTAGGTGAACGGTTGATTTGAAGGTCCGGTAGTCATCGAGCATTACTATGAGGAAAGTGGCTGTTGCGAAGGAGAAATTATAAAGAGGCTATGATCGCGCAGAGAGTTATGTCTGCTAAGCATCGATGTGACTTAGAGTTTAAGTTGGAGGGTTGTGTATTTTTGAAGGTTTCGCCATTCAGAGGAGTTAAACGTTTTGGGATCAAGGGCAAGCTCAGTCCTCGATTCATCGGTCCGTTTGAGATTTTGGAACGTATTGGAGAGGTTTCGTATCGTCTGGCGCTTCCTCCGCAGTTATCGCATGTTCACGATGTCTTTCATGTATCTCTTTTGAGGGGGATACATTATATCCATTTTTTGCCCCATGTCGCATACATTATCTCTTTTGATCTGATTCGAGGCTGATATGTCTTTGTCCGATAGAACCTGAATCCATTCTGGCTGGATCGTCAAGAGAGTGTCATGAGAAACTAAGTCATTCCTTTGTGAGATTCTTTGGAAAGATCACCAGAGCGTGAGCTACCTGGGAGGAACGAAAGATCTATGCGGATATTATCCCTCATTTCTTTGTTAGTTTGGTATGTTTTCGTTTCGTTTCATTTCGTTTTCATTCTGGTTCATTTCAATTTTCGTGGAACGAAAATTTTATTTTAGAGGGGAAGAAGTTGTAAAACTAAAAAAATCCACAAGTGTGAAATTATAAAAATACCCCTAATGAAAAAGAAATCTATAAAGCTCAATTAAATTTCAGGTTTAATTATAGAAGGAAATTATGAAATACAATGTTTATAGCAATTATGGAATTTTTGTATAGGATTAAAATCTTTATGCTAACATGAAATTAATTAAAATTAACTACATATATGTATATATGACCGAAAATTATAAACAAATAATTTAATTTACTTAATTATTAATATTCAATAATTAAGATAAATTTATAATAATTATGAAAAATAATAATTGATTTAAAACCTTTTTTAAAGCCTATGGGACTTGGCCAAATAATTTTTATCACATCCTTATTTCATTTTTCATTTGTTTAAATCTTCAAAAACATCCGAAACCTAAATAAATTAAAGTGTCGGCACAAAGATTTTTCTTGGACTTGTTGCGATTTTTATAAGATCATTTAAGGATAAGGAGTGTGGTTTAAACATTCGTGGGATGCTTGGGGGAGTGCTTGATTAGATTTCTTGATATTTCCTTTGGGTTCGAAAATCATAACAGGGTACATAAAATCATAAATATCAAGGGCCATCAAGGTAATTTTATAACTTATGTTTCATCAATCATTTAATATGTTATAAACCTGAGAAAAATGTTCATGCATTTTATTTTGATTTTATAAATCAAATCATATTCGAAACCCTAATTTTGGATTAATTATGTAATCGGCATTTAAACTATTTTTAAAATTCATTTTATATTTTTCTAAGGTTTTTCATATCTCATATAAATCAGAACATTGTTGGAATGAATTTATAAATGATTTGAATGCTTATTGGGCATTAAGTGTGTTTGCCGAACGAATTCGAAAATAAGGGAAAAAGGGAAAATTAAAAAATGGTTTTTAAATCCGAATTAGGGTTTAGGCGTTTTGTTATTTTGTCCGGTGCATTAAATGCTAATGATTGGGGATATATTGTTTATGTTTTGAGGTGTGGAAAATTAAACTGGTTTTGTGGATTTAATTGTTAGCCGATTGTGATATAAAAGGTATAAGGACTTGTTTTGTAAATTCTGAAACTATGGGGTCTGTTTTAGACATATTATTATAATTAATATATTCTGGATAAATATAGTGGGGGAGTAGAAAAAGTCATTTTGATATTCATTTTGGATTAATAAAATGGTTAATTACATTTATATAAGTAATTAGAAATTATTTAATTAAAATAGAGGGATGAAATTGTAAATTCTGAAAAGTATAAGGTTTGTAGTATTTAATGTAAATAAGTATGTTTTTGTCATATTTGAATCTACAAGGGCTTGTTTGTAATATGGATATTAAAGATAATGTTTATTTAATTAAATAACCAAGGACTAAATATGTAAATTATGTAAAATTAAGGGTTTGACTTGTAAATACAGAAAATGGAAGGTATAATCTGAATAAAATGTGAAACTTTGATATTTACACTTTTAACCTTGAAGATTGTTGATTTTGCATATTAAACCCTAAAATATGGAAAGTTGTCATATTTAACCCTAAACTTATAAGGTTGGCATATTAAGTCCCTAAGCTATTCAAAATACTTAATAGAATCTCAAATGATGAATATTACTAATTTTGGAAAGTTACTAATTTTGGAAAGTTACTAAAAATAGAAAGTTACTAAAAATGGAAAGTTACTAATTTTGGAAAGTTACTAAAAATAGAAAGTTACTAAAAATGGAAAGTTACTAATTATGGAAAGTTACTAATTATGGAAAGTTACTAAAAATGGAAAGTTACTAATTATGGAAAGTTACTAAAAATGGAAAGTTACTAATTATGGAAAGTTACTAAAAATGGAAAGTTACTAAAAATGGAAAGTTACTAAAAATGGAAAGTTTCTAAAAATAGAAAGTTATTATTAAATGTATGGTTTATAAATCGAATCATCATTTTCTTTAGGTTCGGTCAAGAGGGTGTGATTGTTGATAATTCTGTGGGTTTCTCTTTCGATTTTTTGCTTTGCTTCGGAATAAGGTACAGATATTTCTGACCTTTTCGTTAAGGTTTTCATTGAAAATATTCCTCTCTATTCTTTGATTACTTATGTGATTTTGCTTACATTTGCTCTGAGCCTGTTATATTGGCTCTCTTATATGCATAGGCTTATTATGTGCCATGTGAACCTGCTTATGCTACCTTTGATATTTGTACTTTTGATATTTGATCTTTGATATTTGAACCTTTGACATTGAACCTGTGCTATGATCCCTTTGAAATGAAACTTTGATATGACTTTGACTTTGAACTTCTGTTTGAGAACCTAGCCACTATTTGTTTCTAGCCATGAATGTTAAACATCGGCCGTGTCACTTGATGCACTTTGGCTATGATCATGTTGTGAGTGAGTATTTCTCACGCCGTCCCCATTTGATATTATATGTGCACGATAAAGATTATTATTTGTTCTAAGGGCGTATGGATGCATCTAGATTTGTTTTGTATTCTGATGGATTATGAACATTATGATATTTAGGATATTTGGTGACTGGATGTGTGGGTGACAAATCCAGTCTTTCTCATTGGAGCTCGCGACTCCAAGGTTACTATAAATGATTTGTTTGGGCTTGGGATTGAATTTTAATTTGATTCGACTTCTGATTCATCTTACCATTACACTATAATTTGATCTTATGGGATTTTGTTCTTACCTTATATTTGTATCCCTTTGATCATGTCTTGTGATATCCTTTGTACCTCGTATCGTATCCTTTGACTTTCCGTTATCTTTTTGCATTCGATTATATATATCTGTTCACTGGGCTTTGTAAGCTCAGCCGCACTTTCTTTTCCTGCGGCAGGTATCTAAGCTAGGAGCTGGGGTTGCTTTCAGGCTATGAGTGCTGAGTGTGGAACCTCCATAGGATCAGGTTTTGATATATGAATTGTTTCTTTTCAAGACATTTGTTATTTCGTTTGGATATGTTTATCCTTTGAGAACTTATGTACCTTAAG
The DNA here is from genome assembly GCA_026074375.1 of Tanacetum coccineum. NCBI lineage: Eukaryota > Viridiplantae > Streptophyta > Magnoliopsida > Asterales > Asteraceae > Tanacetum > Tanacetum coccineum. Next base: position 62,593 of record BQNB010017001.1, on the reverse strand, counting down.
TCATGTTGACTTAACTTTCCTTTGGTTATTTATTTGAGACTTCTGCTGTTTATGCTTGTGTTATGATTATGTATGCTTTTGATGTCACACCATATTTGTAATACTTCTACCCTTTCGGGTCGGGGCGTTACAGATTCTTTACCACCGCATGTGGGAATCCAACTCCTATAAAGCTCATGAAGATCACATGAAGTTGTACGAAAGCATGTGAGTAAGTCCAAATTGGTCCGTGATCAGACTGACCAGCTCCTAACTGATTTGGCTGAAGCAAGAAGAAATAAGAAAAGGAGACATGATTAATTGAAAACACCACCTGGGTCTCCACCTCATCAGCCACCTCCTCCTCCACCACCAGCAAGTCCATCTAGAACTTTAGGATCTTTTGGAGCTTCTGGATCGTCTTAATTGCCTCCTCCTCCTCCACCTCCATCCACCAACCAGAGTGATCAGTCAAAAAGCACAGCTGCTCCAAGCTCTTCAAAGACAGCTGCATCAGCTGAATATACGGCTTGGACGACTGTTGACACAAGACTCAAGCCATCTGTCACATCAATTCTTGAAGATCTACATATGGATGATGATTTGGCTCCCGACGAACAGGTACATTCATTTGATGAAGAAGACATTGGGAATGATCATATTCCTAAAGTGAATTTGACGCAAGATTAGTGGAAGCCACTTTCTGAGGAAGACAGACCTACTACACCAGAACCTGCCTGGTTCATTCCATCATCTGACCTGCCTGTCTAATGAACAACTGGGCATCTGCTTTTGCATCCACCTATGCACCCTCCACCGAGAAAACTCGTTATTGCTCAGACCGGTCGGAATTGGCAATGTTTAGTTGACTGGTGTACTATAAAACGCTAGGGTATCACTGACTTAAACAAAAAGACTGGAAGCCTGCATTTGGAAATTGTCATGTTCTCTTATCCATTCCTAATGTGATTCATTCTCCAGTTCAAATGGAAAAGAATTGCCACAAATACTCACGATAGAAGTGGACGGATGCAATCAACTCAAGTAAATGTCAGGCAAACCATACCATGGTGGTCAAACCAGGTCAGTCACATTCAAACTGAACTTTCTTCTTCAAAAAGGTGATGGAGGAATCTTAAGATATGGTTGCAAGGGTGACATACCTGCGTTGTCTATCTGTTTTTAAAGGATGGGAAAAAAAGCGGCCTATTATCCTGATGTTGGTTTAGAGCAAATGGTACCCGATCAGATATGGATTGAAGAAGAATGCAAGTATGACATTGCTGCTATGTATGGTATCTCTCACTGGTGGTTCCAATAAGTACCAATGCTGCTACATTGGACAGCCCACATCTGAGGGTCGATGCAAAGCTTGTACGGATTCATATGCGAATTTTAGTGATTGTTACGATGAAGTCTTCTCTTTATATGAGTACGATTACATGAAAAATATCTTCCTTCGTAGAGCTGATCTTAAAGAACATATTATTGCGGAAAGGGACTTCAAATATCTGTACCCGAGTGACTTTGAAGATCTATACTTATTGAACCTTCAAGGTCACCTGGACCATCTACCACCCAAAGATAAGAAGATTCTCACTATTGCAGTCAACGTATGGACCAGAAACTTGGTTATCAAACAACGGGTAGAAGACTTCCAACTGGGGATTGAGAGCTACCAGACTCAGCTAAACCTCACCAAACCTCGATGGGATGCAACTGGTTTTGAGTACAAGCACGACTTCACAGTAATTGAATCTCCAAGAGCCGTCACATTTAGGGATAAATATGGGGTTCAAATGATCACGCGGTTCAATGAGATCCACAAGTTCAGTGATGGCACTCTGCATCAGATTGATGAGGCATTGGACTATAGGGTCACAAAATTCAAGGTCAACAGGATGAATCCAGGTTTGGACAAGGAAAGATGTCGAAAGAAGCAAGGAGTTTATGTTTGCCATTCAGAAACGGCTTAAGACAAGGAGGATCTTCCGTAACCTGGAAAGCCTTGTTGGTGGAAGAGTTAGAGAGGGAGACTACAGACTTTTGCAGAGAACCGAATGATCACATCATCTTTGCAATCAAGGTCCATCTCTTGTGGGGTATATTTATATATGTTGTTGTAATATGTACATTATAAAGTTGTGATTAAGATGTGTTTTGTGTCAGTATATTCGGTTTTCTGAGTTTGTGTCAAATTTTGAACCCTTAGAACAAACTCATCATAACTGACACGAACTATGTCCCTCATTAATTGAGGGGGAGCATAAATATGTTCCATTATCGGCTTGTATAAATCAGACACATTTTCTCTCAAATTTTACTAACTTAAATCAATTCGATCTAAATCTCTAAAGATGTTTGAATTTTTGATCGGGGGAGAGAATGTGATTTAAATATGAAAATCCAATAAAAATGTGATCTTTTGGACTCAAGAGTATGCTCTCCCATATGTGCTAAACTCTTTCGAATATCGATGCACTATTAGGGGGCGATGCGAATGAGATATGATGGCAATTGTGGAAAATACAAGGACCGACCCGTATTGTTATTTACTTTATCAGAGTAAGAGGCTGTATGTTAGGTAATAGTTCCCACGATCCCCCCCCCCCCCCCCCCCCCCCCCCCCCATGCTGTTAGAGCCGGAGGGAATCTACCCTGGGACAATCCACTAGTTATGTAAAGTCCTTAGGTTTGATGCAAAAAAAAAAGGAGTAAAGTGAGAAAAAAGGGAAGAGTGCCGACTGAGATGGAGCTAGTACTGGAATAAATCCAACAAGGTACTAGTAATGGAGTCTCGGTAAGCACTGAAGGGATTGAAGAATGAAAAATAAATGTTAAGATAAAGGGTGAAATGTCGTTGGGTATAGGTAATTTATTTATCAAGTTTTACTATTTATATTTTGCCGACTTTACATATTAAATAACACTAACGAGCAGTGTACCCGATTAGTTGTAGGTTCGTTGGTAAGTAGGGTGTCGATCACTAAGAGTGAGCATTAATACTTAAATCTATCAGTATTTTAGTTATCTAGGTTAGTCCTAATTTATCCCAATTAATTCTACTTAAGACCTAAACTAATGCAAAAGGGGGTTTTCAGCCTGAGAGATTGGCACAAGTTTAGTTTAATCTAAACTAAATGAGACAAATAAGACAATTAACACACAATCAGATAAACAAACGATAAAGAAGCAGTCAAGCACTAATGTAAGGAAAACGTACTAGCTAGTTTAATATAATAAAATGTAGGAATCGTCTACATGTGCAATGATTGTATTACTTCATTGGTGTTATATTGTTCCTAAGCTAGGTGGTTCTTCTCCCTAAACTCTAGGTTTGTATTCATGTTAATCCTATCATAATTAAACTAAACCCGCATAAAGCTTACACCGTTAATTATAATCTATCTAGGAGACAACATTGGTGGATATTGAAACCTAGCTCATTGAGGCTTTACCCACTTATGTTCAATCATTATATATATGCTGCTAGTCCATGATCCGTACTGCTATCCAAGGAAACATGATGTTATTTGTAATCCTAACTCACCACTTAGTCTACCACTCACTTAACCAGTGGATCAATAGGGGCATCAATTTGTAGTCCTATTAATCCAGAGTCACATATATAAGCTGTATGTAGTATTTGTCCCAGACTCTAGTCTCACTCTACCGTAATCCTATATCCAGTTGAATGATAAATAATACATAATCAAACATAAACAAAAATTAAGTGATAAATATAATCAACATGCAACAAATAAGTAAACAATTGATATAAATAAATCAAACATTAAATTTTCATAAACATGGCCAATACCTAAAGGTATCAACCCATAGTCATTGTAACAGTACACAATATCAAAGACGAATGATTATAGTAAGAAAACAATACGCTAACCGAACGCTTATGGTGGAGTGTAGAGATGATAAGAGTTTTCCTATTGACTTGAGATACTTTGCTGACTTTCTTGGCTTCTGAATTCGTTTGTAGACCGAACTTGGTAGTTAAGGGCTTTTTAGCATACTAAAAACCGAGTTTAGGGTTTTCTATTTATAAATTCTGAAAACACGTCAATACACCGTATTGAAAGGGGTCAATACGGTGTATTAGATAACTTGGCATGGGCTCTATGAATATAATATTCCAGAATATTCATAAGTCATCTCTTAATACGACGTATAAGGTCTTCTGGATACGATGTATTGGATCTTCCCGTCATGGATGCTTTTCTGAAGTTAGGGCATGGATACGCCATATTTGCTGATGTGAATATGACGTGTTGATAATCAATCTGTTAGGATTATGAAAATCCATGTAAAAGACTCAGTCACCCCGTGTAATGTCTAGCATAGGTTAGCTCGTAGCTTTAATATTAATCGTCTAATTACCGTATGACTTATGGTGTTGGGTCGGGTCTTTACCCACATGTTAGCCCACTCCATAGCCCACTTAGGGGCACAAAATACTTGTATTTATACCCCCTTTCCAGCCATGGGAAGGGGTTGGTTGTTCATTTTATCACAAACACACATAAGGTGTAGTTTCTCTCACTAGAACTCACTTTCTCTCTCTATAAATTCGGCCAACCCCTAGATCATTGATTGTGTTATGATATCCAATATACTACAATTGGTATCAGAGCACATGGGATGATTAGCTAGATTGTGTGTGCGTTTTCTTGGTTAGATTAAATCAAAAGTTTGGTTTTTGAAGGTTTATGGTCTCATTCTTGACACTCTTTGATTCTCACGTTTATGATGTTAAAGTTGGTGTTTTTATAGTTGTTATAACCTTCTAGGATCAAGTTGTGCAAAAGAAACCAAGCAAAAACGTTCAAAAGGGTGATTTTTAGGTGTTTTTAGGTGGAAAAAGTCGTATTTTTCATCACTGCGTTTTGTCTCTCTGGCCAAATTCTTCATTGCGTTTTGTCTCCTGTGTTTTGTCAGAAAAAGGATACTGCGTTTTGTCAGTTTGTGAAGGACAACAATACTACATTTTGTCTTATTAGAGACTAGTTTTGTCTCCTGCGTTTTGGTTTATTTTACAGGTTGAGATTTACTACTGCGTTTTGCCTATTTGAAGACCCATATTGCGTTTTTCCTAGGAGGAACTCTGCTCATTTCATTTCTTGGCTGCGTTTTTTCTCAAGAATTGACTACGTTTTGTCTAAGGTTCTTCTCTGCAATTCGCCTCCTGCGATTTGTCTATTTTTGAAGACCTTCATTGGGTTTTGGTAGAAAGAAACTTTGGCAAAATTTCTTCTTCACTGCGTTTTGTCTCCAACAAATTAAGATTTGTCTAAGGCTCTTCACTGAGATTTGTTTAACTCATTTCAACCAAACCAAATCATAATTAAACAACATATCACCTAATCTAACAAACAATCATCACTTTTAACATACCATCACTAATCATTGTTCGATCAACTTAATCATTTCACAATCAATTAAGATGGCTAATCTTTCGAAAGACATCCAATGTGCCGGTTTCGATACCTGACCACCTATGCTTGATAGAACTGACTTTGCATCATGGCAACAACGTATTCGACTGTATTGTCGAGGTAAAGAGAATGATGTGAACATTATGAAGTCAATTGATGAAGGACCATTTCAAATGGGGACTTTTCGGGAAACACTTGCTGAAGGAACTGAAGGTGCCCTAGGTCTAGAACGACCTCGAGTCTATTGTGATCTTTCTCCTGAAGATAAGGAAAGGTACAATGCTGACATTCGGGAAATGAACATCCTACTTCAAGGGTTGCCAAAAGATATCTACTCTCTTATCAATCATTACACTGATGCAAAGGACATATGGTACAATGTGAAGATGCTCCTGGAAGGTTCGGAATTAACAAAAGAAGACCGTGAATCACAACTGTATGATGACTTCGAACACTTTCGTCAGCACAAAGGAGAGACTATTCATGATTACTATGTCTAGTTTGCCAAACTCGTCAACGACATGCGTAACATCAAGATGACCATGTCCAGAATGCAGTTGAATTCTATGTTTGTTAATAACATGTTGCCAGAATGGGGTAGATTTGTAACAACAGTGAAACTCAATAGAGGCTTGAGGGACTCCAACTATGATCAATTGTATGCTTATCTAAAGCAGCATAAGGCACATGTCAATGAGAACAAAATGCAGTTGGACCGATTTACTCAACACACAGTTGATCCTCTCGCCTTGATATCCAATGTTGCACCTCAACAGTACAATTCATAATCATCTACAAATTTATCATCCACGTATGTTCCACCACACTTTGCTGACAACTCTCAACTTGATTCGGGACTCTCTCCAGCGGAAAACTTAATTGAGAATTTAACCAACACACTTGACCTTCTCACCCAATCATATAAAACATACATACCTCAAACAAACAATCAACTCAGAACTTCATCAAATCCTAGGAGCCAAGCCACAGTTCAAGACGGCAGGGTTGTGGTTCAGTTGACAGAATAGAGGACAGGGTAACAATGCACAGGGTGCAGGTACAGCTGGTTATAGGGGAGCTCAGAACAAAGTTGGGAATGCTAATCCAGGTCAAGCAAGGCAGGTTAAGTGCTACAACTGCAATGGTATAGGCTACATAGCAAGGAACTGCACTCAGCCCAAGCGACCATAGAACTCCGAATACTTCAAAGACAAGATGAAACTGATGCAAGCTCAGGAGAATAGGGTGGCATTGGATGAAGAGCAGTTATTGTTTATTGCAGGTGGACAAGACAACGCTATTGATGAAGATGTGGATGAGCAACCTGTTCAGGACTTAGCACTCAATGTGGATAATGTGTTTCAAGCTGATGACTGTGATGCTTTTGATTCTGATGTTGATGAGGCTCCCACGGCACAAACTATGTTCATGGCTAATCTATCATCTGCAGATCCTGTTTATGATAAAGCCGGTCCGTCGTATGATTCAGACATTCTATCTGAGGTACACGACCATGATCACTATCAGGATGCTGTTTGTGAACATCATGAAGAACACGAGATGCATGACGATGTACAACCAAACTACGTTGTTGATTCACATGCTAATTATACGAGTGATAGTAATATGATTCCGTATGATCAGTATGTAAAGGACAACGCAGTGCCAGTTGTACAAAGCAATGTATCTTCTGTTCCAAATGATGCATACATGATGATATATAATGATATGTATGAACCTCATGCCAGTCTGTCTCTAAAACAACACGAAACACAGTAGTTGATAATTCACTAACTGCTAAACCTGCAACATATAAGGAACAAGTTGAACTGTATGAAAGACGGGCCAGGTTTGAATTAACGGAAAGAGAATAAAAGATTGATGAACAATTAAGAATAGTTATCACTGACCATAATATTAAGGAAGAAAATCTGAAAAAGGAACTTCATTCTGTAAAATTGCAACTTGCTTCTACCATCAACCATAACAAGTCAATGGTAGAAGAAGTTACGTCTTTGAAAAAGGATTTTAAACAAAAAGAAAACAAATACCTTGAAGAATTTTTGGACATGAAAGCTTTAAAAGAAAAGGTCGAGGATAAATTATACAAACAAGACCAGTCTCTTTAAACATTTCACATGTTGTGTAAACCAAAGCCATATTACGATGAACTGAATAAGGTAACTATTGGTTACAAGAACCCTTTATGCCTCACCCGTGCAAAGCAAGTTCAGCCTGCCTTATATAATGGTCATGAAATTATCAAAACCTATCATGTCCCGGCCATAGTGCACAATTCAGAGGATACCCTAGAGATAGCTAAAATCACTAGGAAGAAAATGAATGACAAAAAGAAAAACCCAGAGTGTATGCAAAAGAAAGTTAAGATCCCACCACCTGATTACTCGAAAGAGAACTATTTAGCGACTTTCACACCACAGAAACAATTGAACCCTGAGCAAATATTTTGGTCTCAAGACCTCATCAAAATAAAAGCCGAGGCTCTCAAAACGCAGGCCACAACCTCAAGGCCAATCAAAGCATTGACGGTGTATCCTCCAAATACACCTGCAACGCTTGTCCCAAGGGTGCTTCCAACAAAGAGTCAAGTAAAAGTTAACATTTTTGCACTAATACAACTCTTTTTGGACTTTGAAAAAACTTGTAACAAGAGAATCACACCAACGGGGCTCACTGAAGGGGAAAGGGGTTTTGAACAAACCAAGGCATGTTATCTCACCGAGGTCATTTCATTTTCATGCAACACTTAAAGAACATTATGGTGGCATTCAAAAGGCTTAACAAAAGAAGTTATAGAAAGGAAAGAAGACTTATTTTTGAAGTATTGGAAGCTGAGGTTCACCAACACGTTGTAGATAGGAAGCATGATGAGATTGAGCGGAAAAATCTTCTTATTGTAAATGATAATTTAATTGCTGATTGCTTGTTCAAAGATGTATTTCATGTTGCAACGAATTCTGAGCTTAATGTATCTAGTTTTACTGAAATGCATGATGCCTACACCAGTCTTAAAGCACGTTGTCTGGAACTTGAAGTTGAGCTTTCTAATTTACGTGATAAGATTGAAAAGGTTAATCATGATGAGTTAATAAAACGGTTTTCCAAATCTTGAGGTAAATCATTTAAATTTAGTAAAAATTTAAAATCTTAAAGAAAGTTTTAGAAACGATCACTTCTCCTACCACTCGAGATGTTATTGATTTGGAACTCAGTTTTTGTAATTGAAAGATTGAAAGCCTCGCAATTCAAGGAAATTACAGCATTCAAAAAAATTGAGAATGCAAAGCTCTCAATTGACTGAAACCCGTAGTGAAACAGACCTTACACTTGATTTCAGGGCCTTAGACTTTCAGATCACTCAATTAACTGAAAAAATCAATGTTCTTCAAGAACAAAATGATCTTTTTGGGACAGAAAATGGAAAGATTAAGCAGCATTACAAGGAATTGTATGATTTTATTAAGATCACGATGTAGCATCCAGAACAGACGAACTGCAAATTACTGTAAATGAGAGTCTAAAGGTCCAAATACAGAATAAGCTGTTATGTGTCAATAAGGATCAAGTAAAACCAAAAGTTCTTGCACCAGGAAAGTATGCCATAGATGTGGAACCTATTCACCCTCATAATAGAAACAATAGGGAAGTGCATCTAGTTTATCTCAAACACCTTAAAGAAAGTGTAGAAACCCTTCGCGAGATTGTAGCGAAAGCTAAGGCTGAAAGACCATTAGATAGCTCACTTGTATCAGCTTGCCGTTACACCAAACACTCTCAGGAATTGTTAGAATATATGATTGGCACTTATCCAAAAGGCCGCTCTCTAGCTCACGTGATTAACCACGCCACTGTTTCATCACCACTCTCCCCCCCCCCCCCCCCCCCCCCCCCCCCCCCCTTACACCCCTCCCCCCCCCCCCCCCCCCAAGCACACAACTCGCAAACGCTCACACCCTTTTCGAGCCCGCAACCCACACTGCCTGAACCTATCCCCGTCCCCAAAAGTAACACTCAAAAACCTTGAGCAACTGAACTGGCAGAAGACTAAAGTCCTGTTCCTCCTTCTATAAGATTAAAAGTTTGCACTGCGCTAGCAGATTCAAAGCCTAAGAGCAATACAAGAAAAAATAAGATCTTGCCGGCAAGCGTGTCAACAATGAAGAGAATTATAAGGAAACCCTAAGACAATTAAGTCTAGTCTGAAAACCACGATTATCGTGTTGATCTCTAGTATTAGCTCTCAAGCGTTCTGTAATAAATTCGAATTCACATTTCGGTTTGCCAAACATGTAACAAATGCTTAATTTTTACCAATCATGATATGTGTGTGGTTACTTATTTGCACTTTGTGAATGCAACCCCCTCTGTTAAAAATGTTATGCGTAAAGTTAAGCAAATTTGGAAACCTAAGCAAGTCAAGCAAGTATGGAAACCAACAGGCAACATACTTACCATTATAGGTTATCAACGGATGCCTACAGGAAGGACATTCATTTTAGGAGAACAATGCCCTTTAACTAGGATCACTAAACCTAACAAAGTGTCAGCGATTGCGCGCTAGCAGATAGATACTAGAGGAACACAACATTAATTGGGGATCCAACTTTCCAAACTCTCCATCTTTGTCTGTTTTCAAATGCAGGTCGTACAGATTGTCCTTTGGTATTTGGACTCAGGCTGTTCAAAACATATGACAGGGGATCGCTTGCGGCTTAAGAATTTCGTGAAAAAGTTCACCGAGACGGTTAGATTTGGTAATGACCACTTTGGTGCTATCATGGGTTATGGAGACTATGTTATTGGTGAAAGTGTGATCTCTAGGGTATACTTTATAGAAAGCGGTACCAGGTTACGCGTAGTAGTGAAGTAGTCGCCTAGAGATCGAACTACTTCTTCAGCGCGTAAATAACGATTATGGTCTCCAATAACCCATGATGATAGAAGACCTACGCACTTTTTACAAATCCCCCAAACTCCTACACCGCCTCTTATTATCGCCAAACCAATCACGCCCACCTCTTCCCCAACCTCTTACCGCCCACCAGAGACCCCTCCCCTCTAATTTATCCAGACTCCCCTACCCGAGCCCTTTCACCCACTCCTGTTCCACCTACCCCCACTCTCCACACCACCCCCACCCCCCCCCCATCACCCCCCACCCATAATTACCTACCTCCATAACACCCCCCCGAGACACTCCCCGCACCCCCCCCTTACAGCCTTCCCCCCCGGACCACAATCTTTTTCTGGCGTAGTTCACATTTTTGTGACTCGGATCTAGAAGTTGCCTTTAGGAAGCATTCTTGCTACGTTCGAGATACGAATGGTGTTGAATTAATTAAAGGTTCTCGTGGTTCTAATTTATACACTATCTCGATTGAAGACATGTTGAAGTCCTCTCCAATTTGCTTGTTGTCCAAAGACACCTCAAGGAACAAAACGTGGTTTGTGGCTATCGGCTTCGTTTATATCACTTGAACTTCTGGTAACATCTATGACCTTGCAAGAAAAGTTTTCGTTCGGAGGCTTACCTAGATTGTCGTTTGGGTGAAAGATCATCCTGCTTCGCGGTATTTTGTCTCAACTAGGATAAGATTAAAGAGCAAAAAAACATACCCACAAAGCCAAAACTTAAAACACCAACTTGGATGTTCTTAATACCCTTCATATGGATTTATGTGGACCGATGCGAGTTCAAACAATTAATGAGAAGAAATACATCTTAGTTATTGTTGATGATTATTCGCAGTTTACTTGGGTTAAGTTTTTGAGATCGAAAGATGAGACCCCAGAGGTTGTCATCAAATTTCTGAAGCAAATACAAGCTTGGTCTCACCAACTTTAGAAACATCCGTACGATAATGGGTGTGGACAAATAATTTTGTCAATAAAAGATTTGATGATTATTATGAACGTGTCAGCATTTTTATTCAAAGGACAGTTACAGGAGGGACTCAACAGAGAACAGCGTTGTCGAAAGACGAAACCGTACTCTTGTTGAGGCTGCTAGGACAATGCTGATCTTTTCCAAGTCCTTGATGTTTCTATGGGCAGAAGCTGTAGCTATTGCATGTTACACCTAAAATTGATCCCTCTATGGGCAGAAGCTATGAGCTGGTGCATGACAAGAGCAACCGATCTTTCATATAGAGATATAGAGATAGTGAAGAGTCTTTGGTGCCCTTGCTGCCTCTAGCATCCCATCCTTTTTTCCCTACAAATGACAGCGAAGATTTGGGAAAATTTACAAAATACCAAAAGATGATATTGGAATATTCGTTGGTTATGCACCTAGCAGAGGGAAAGGGCTTATTATATTATAGATTTATAGAATCTATAAACAAAAGAAGACCCGACGTATTTGGAAACTATTCGCGTGCAATTTGATGAGCTGATGAGCAGACTGGGCTGTGCAACTAAGTACAGGGACCCTCTTCCTACTTTTCTGAGCCTGGCTGATATGTTTAGGGCTCGTACCAAATCGGTTCATGTAGCTCCTTTTATACCCCACCAAATAAAGATTGGAGACATTTAATTCCAACAATGTTCGATGAATACCTAGAACCTCCTCGTGTTGAAAGACCCAGTTTGTCCTGCTCTAGCAGTTCATTTCAAAGTTCCAGTCAAATCAACCAGTACACCGTCATCTACTACATTGATCAAGGATTGCACCTTTCTCCAACGTCATTTCACCGTCATCTTCGGCATTACAATCTCTAAGTTTACATCAAGGCGTTGCAGCTGAATCTACTCTCATGGAAGACAATCCTTTTGCTCCTATTGACAATGATACTTAAATAACGGTGTTTGCTCTGGAACCTAGGTCTGAAGCATCATCATTCGGGGATCTTAGTTCAACCGAATCTCCTTATGTCTCTCAAACACTTCATCATCTTGGGAAATGGAGAAAAGATCACCCACTGGATAATATTATTGGCAATCCCTCTCGACCGGTATCCATCAGAAAACAACTAGAAACCGATGCCTTGTGGTGCTTATATAACTCTATCTTGTCAAAAGTCGAACCAAAGAACTTTAAATCTGCAATAACTGAAGATTGCTGGTTTCAAACCATGCAAGATGAGATTCACGAATTTGATCGACTTCAAGTATGGGAATTAGTACCTCAACCAGAATGTGTCATGATTATTGCTCTTGAGTGGATCTACAAAGTTAAACTTGATGAGTAAGGTGATGTTCTGAAAAACAAGGCTCGGTTGGTGGCCAAGGGATATCGACAAGAGGAGGGAATTGACTTTGAGGAATCATTTGCACCTGTTGCATGTATCGAGGCTATTCGAATCTTCATCGCTAATGCCGCAAGTAAAAACTTGACCATCTATCAGATGGATGTCAAGACAGCATTCCTTAATGGAGAGTTGAAGGAAGGAGTCTATGTTAGTCAACTAGAGGGATTCGTTGATCCAGATCATCCAACACATGTTTATCGTATGAAGAAGGATTTGTACGGTTTAAAGCAAGCCCCTCGAGCGTGGTACGATACCTTGTCACGATTTCTTCTAGACAACAAATTTTCCAAGGGTGCAGTTGATCCGGCATTATTCACTAGGAAAACAGGCAAACATATTCTTCTTGTTCAAATATATGTAGATGATATCATATTTGCCTCGACCGACCCTAAAGCGTTGTGGATATTTTCCAATGAGATGAGTTCCAAATTTCAAATGTCAAGATGGGGACAATATCATTTTTTTAGAGAGTGCATTACAAGTTTCTCAAAATCTGGAGGCATTTTTATTAATCAATCAAAATTTTCTCTTGAAATATTAAAGAAATTTGGGATGGATTCGTGTGACCCTGTTGATACACCCATGGTAGATCGACTTAAACTCGATGAGGACCCCTTAGATTACAAAGGATTCTAATTGAACCAGACTCAATTTAGTTGTCATGTCGGCTCCCGTAATGTAATCTCACTGCCAGCAGTAACCCCGACCTTTGTATTCGCTGTCTGCATGTGTGCTAAGGTATCAGGCTGTGCCTACCTAAAGCACTTGATCAAGCCTTATATTGGTACTAAATTTATACATATTTTGTACCCCGTTTTTAAATCCCCAAAACTCAATAAAGGACTATAAAGCTCAAAATATAGATAATTATGTTGCAAATATGTTTGTATTGTGTTTTTATGTCTTACAGGTAAAAAGGATTGAAAACGAAGCAAAAACGGTAAAATTCGGGTGACTTTCGACGACGTTTTCACATTTATCGAGGTCCAAACGAAGTCGTGAAAATTCCTCGATCACACCATTGGAAAGAGCATGAAAAAATGAGTCTAACGGTACCGGCCTTTTATATTCTAAACCATTTTAGTTTGAACTTTTTTGTCCCTGTTTGATCCTTTTATCTTAATAAGCTCTGATCCACTATGGAATGAGGGTTTTAGATTATGTTTTACATATTAATTGTTGACTATGCTCTAGCCTAATGGCTAGGTCGCCTAGGCTTATATACAAATGATCCCAGTTCGATTCATGCAAGGGGTCAATATGCTCTTCCCCTTCACACTCCCCCCATAGCCATTTTATAAGTTTTTAAAATTTTTTGAACACTTTTTATTTTTTTTTTTCAGAGATATTTCCCCTCACGGACCCGTCTCGTGACCCGACCCGGACCATTCGACCCGGGGCACACACTATGACCAGGACAAGTATCCCTGCCCATGACTCACGACAGAACATCGGCCACAATAACCTAACCATGGCCCCGGCTGTTGACTTACGCTCGGCAGTCCACCTGTTGACGGTGGTTTTGATCCGGTGGTCCGGCAGGTGTGTCAGCTGTGTCCGCCGCCGGTTGACGTCGTTGACCGCCGTTCAGTGACTCGGTGGTCCGGCGGTGGTGTCCGCGACGGATTCGGTTGGACCGTCGTTATCCACGTTGTCCACCGTCGTTGACCACAGTTTGCCGGTGTTCTGGTCCGGCGGGGTTGAAAGGAGGATGGGGACAACGGCGAGTGTAGTGACATGAAAGTGCCACGTGCACCAATTGGTTAGCTGTGGTGAAACTGTGGCCATCTAATGTGATTGGTGTCAGATTACAGGTTCTTCATGTAACATGTAGCAGTACGAACGGTGGCAGACACGTCAGTCGAGGGGTACTGTGTAGTCGAGGGTCAGGTACGAGGTACTGTAGCGATGACGGCTGGACCAATCAGAGGGTGACACGTGGCACTGGCGTGTGTCAGTCCGAGGTACTGTAGCGTCAGTACGAGGTAGGCGTGTGCAATAATGAGGCGGTTGGTGGAGTGCAAAATGACCAAATTACCCCTAGATCCAGCAATATCATTGGTTGAGTACCTTGAAATGACAAAATTGCCCCCACCTACTTGGGCTATAAATAAAGACACGCACAGCAGCTCATTTGGTGTGTAATTTTAGAGATTTTTTAGTAGTAGTTTTTTTTAGTGTAGTTTTAATTTTAGGAGTAGAATAGTTTAGCTTATTATTGTAAAAGCTTTTTAGCTTATTCTCAACTTATTGTATTGGCTTATTTCTCATGAATGAAGATGCTTTTTAAGGTTGGTTTTAATTAATGCTTTTTTATCTTTATGCTTATTATTTATGCTTATTCTTCTACTCTTTCTTTTCTTTTGCTTATTTCCAAATAAGCTCATGCTTATAGCTTATTTTTGGATCCGATCTCTTAAGCTTAAATTCTAATAAGCTTCTTCCCATAGCGTATTAGACTAGCTTTATTTTATATTGTTTTTGATTTAGAGCTTTTCGAAGTGAGCTTATTTTAGCCTTATTTTCGATGTGCTTTTTTTTTAATTCTAGCTTATTTTTCTTAGATCTAATCCTTAAATATACCCATCTCTTGTTCATTTGATTGAACACCTTAGTTTTGGGTGGATTAGATCTAAAAATAATAGATCTTATATTTTTAGCTTATTTTCTAGCATAAAATTGTTGCTTTTTAATTCTAACTTATTTTTTCTTAGATCTAAATCCTTAAATATACCCGATCCGAGTTCACTTGATTGAACACCTTAGTTTCGGGTGGATTTAGATCTAAAGTTTTCATCTTTTTGTTAGCTTATTTTGTTCTAACTTTTCATGTCTTATTTCTTATTCCATCCTTCTACATCTAAGGCCGGAGCTTAAGGGTCTTATAAGGTTGATAAATAAATAAGATTTTGATTTTTATAGTTTTTATGAAAGTAATTAGTAGATAAAGTTGACACCTTTATTAGCTAATTAGTGAAGTAAAAGCTTTAAAGTGATATACTTATTTGTTTATTAAATTTGTAAGATCGGGTGGTTTTATATCATTGCGGTTCTTCATTCGGTTACCCTTTTTCCCTTTTTAATACTAGTAGTTTAGAATTATTAGCTTAAAATGTTTATGTTTGATCTTATGATTGTTGCTAGTTTATTTGTTATGATTAGTGAGTAGTTAACTTGTGCTTGCTAAGTGATTAGTGATTTGGAATTTAGGTGCGGGTTTAAAAAGGTTTAAAAAATTAATAGTCATTAGAATTTTCCAATTTAAATACCGTCATTTATTTTTAATGCAATTTAAATACTTGTCATTTAATTTACTTTACTTTATTTGTCATTTAAATTTCTTAAAATTTGTTTTCGAAGGATTTTAATTCGTTAAACCTAAAACCCGCACTTAATGAACACTTTACGTCACATAGGCAACATCTTCTTCATTTATAACTTTAATCAATTTTAGTATAATCTTGATTTATTAATCATAAAATTAATATTATAAGTTTAAAAATATGTTTAAAAATTTCCAAAAGTTAGTTTCCACTTTTAATATGCTTCTCCTTTTATAGATTTAAACACGAACCAAAAACTTAAGTATAAATAAGGCTCGATTTACACTTGCAACGTGTAGTTTTTCCATTCACATTCTTCGCCGAGGAAACGAACCGGAGAGGTTTTTGATAATTGATTTGGTTAAAAGCTATTTTCTAGAACCCTACTGAAAATATCACTTACTATAATGTGAATCTATCCTTATTAGTACGTATTTATATATTATATATTTTATACGTGTTAGTTCAGACGTGATCAATGAACTATGGAATTTGAAGGTTAAGGATTTTGGCATATCTGCTTACACTCAGCGCTTTCATGAGCTGGTTCAACTATGTCCGGAAATGGTCCCGACCGAACGCAAGAAAATTGAAGCTTATATCCGAGGATTAACTGACAACATCAAGGGAACATTTATTGAATCCAAACCCACAAGCCTGAATGAAGCTGTGCGCATGGCACACGCATTGATGGAGCAAAAGGCTCAGGCTCGAACAGAAAGGATTGCCGAGGGCAATAAAAGAAAATGGGAAAGTTCACAGGGTGGTAACAACGGTAATAACAGAAACAACAATAGGGACAACACCCGCCATAACCAGCAGAACAATCAGAGCAGGAATGTGCGCGGGGCAATGACCACACGCCCTGCTGATCAAGGTGGGTAAGCTATGAAACAAACCGCCTAGTAAAATCGTTGTAGAAAGCATCACATTGTGTTTATAAGCAAGGTAGTATGTAACAACTTTTGAAAGTGCGGGCCCACATGGCACGAGATTGTAAGGTCCAAGCAATAGCTACGGGATGCTAATGTTCGACCAACCGTGACGTGTTATGATTGTGGAGAAAAATGGCCACACAAGGAACTATTGACCCAGAAGAGAAAGGATCCACACATGTGAGGAAGCCTCGAGGTCCGTGGCATTACTGTGATAAAGATACCCGAGAACAGTCAAGGACCTAATGTGGTTACTGGTAACATTTTCTAACTCAACATGTTATGCAACTTTGTTATTTGACCTCAGATTTGACAAAAGTTTCGTGAACACTAATTTTAGTCACTTGATTGACATTAATCCGGTTAGACTAGATACTAGTTATGAGGTGGAATTGGATCCGATGGAAGGGTCGCTAATAATAATTACATCCTAAGAGGATGTACCCTGAACTTATTAAACCACTTATTTAAAATTGACCTTATGCCCATTGAGCTGGGAACTTTTGACGTAGTTATTGGGATGGATTGGTTAGTTGATCAAGACGCCGTTATCGTATGTGGCAAGAAGGTAGTGCATATACCCGTTAAGAACAAGACGTTGGTAGTTGAGGGCGACCGTGGTACGTCCCGATTGAAGATAATATCCTGCATTAAGGCCAGCAAATACATCGAAAGAGGACATCAGTTGTTCGTGGCACATGTAACCGAGAAAGAACCAAAGGAGAAACGTTTGGAAGATGTACCGGTGATTCGAGATTTCCCCGAGGTGTTTCCTGACGACTTACCGGGACTCCCACCACCTCGGCAAGTGGAATTTAAAATTGAACTTGTACCGGGTGCTGCACCTGTTGCGCGCGCCCCGTACCGATTGGCACCATCCGAGATGAAGGAATTGGCGGACCAATTACAAGAGTTATTAGAAAAAGGATTTATTCGCCCGAGCTCGTCGCCCTGGGGAGCGCCGGTGCTATTCGTAAAGAAAAAGGACGGAACCTTCCGAATGTGCATTGACTATCGTGAGCTAAACAAGTTGACGGTCAAAAATCGTTATCCTCTCCCGAGAATTGATGATTTATTCGATCAACTTCAGGGCTCAAGTGTGTATTCGAAGATTGACTTGCGAACGGGGTATCATCAACTCCGTATTAGAGAGGAAGACATCCCCATTACTGCCTTCAGAACTAGATACGGTCATTATGAATTCCAAGTGATGCCGTTCGGCTTAACCAATGCGCCTGCGGTGTTCATGGACCTAATGAATCGGGTGTGCAAACCGTACCTCGACAAGTTCGTGATCGTGTTTATCGATGATATACTTATTTACTCTAAGAGCAAAGATGAACATAAGGAACACTTGAAGACCATTCTGGAACTACTGAAGAAAGAGAAATTATACGCGAAATTCTCGAAGTGTGATTTTTGGCTTGAATCTGTGCAATTTCTCGGTCATGTGATCGATAGTAAAGGCGTTCACGTTGATCCTGCAAAGATTGAGGCAATCAAGAACTGGGCTACGCCGACAACACCAACTGAAGTGAGGCAATTTCTGGGTTTGGCCGGTTATTACCGGAGATTCATCGAAGGTTTCTCTTTAATTTCCAAACCTCTTACCAAGCTAACCCAGAAGAATAAGAAGTATGAATGGGGCAAGGACGAAGAGGAAGCGTTCGAATTGCTTAAGCAGAAACTGTGTTGTGCACCTATATTGGCATTGCCCGAAGGATCAGAAGACTTTGTTGTGTATTGCGATGCATCGCTTAAGGGTTTTGGAGCTGTTTTGATGCAAAGAGAAAAGGTTATAGCTTATGCCTCCTGGCAATTGAGAACTCACGAGAAGAATTACACGACCCATGACTTAGAACTAGGGGCCGTGATTTTTGCACTAAGATTATGGAGACATTATCTCTACGAAACAAAGTGTGTAGTTTATACGGATCATAAGAGCCTTGAATACATCCTTGATCAGAAGGAACTTAATATAAGGCAGCGCCGGTGGATCAAACTCTTGAGCGATTACGATTGCAAGATCCGTTATCATCCGAGCAAGGCAAAAGTGGTGGCTGACGCTTTGAGCCAAAAGGAAAAGGAACCGATAAGGGTTAGAGCATTGGTAATGACAGTACACCCAAATCTTCCTGAGCAAATCCGTAATGCTTATTTGGAAGCAATGAAAAAGAAGAATGTGAAGGCAGAAAATTTGGGAAGATTAATCAAGCCGATATTCGAAATTCGTTTTGATGGAACAAGGTATTTTGACAAGCGTATCTGGCTGCCATGATATGGAGGATTGAGGAATTTAATTATGCATGAATCGCATAAATCAAAATACTCCATCCATCCAGGATCTGACAAAATGTATCAAGACTTAAAGCAGCTTTACTGGTGGCCAAACATGAAGGCTGATATCGCCACCTATGTTAGCAAGTGCCTGACTTGTGCTAAGGTTAAGGCTGAACATCAAAAGCCATCTGGGTTACTCCAACAACCAGAAATTCCAGTCTGGAAATGGGAGCGAATAACCATGGATTTTATTGTTGGACTCCCGAGAACTCCGAGTAGGTACGACTCAATCTGGGTCATTGTTGATCGATTAACCAAATCAAAACACTTCCTACCAGTAAAGACGACAGACAGTATGGAGAAACTCACTCAGCTATACCTGAAAGAAATTATCTGTAGGCATGGAGTGCCAATATCAATCATATCAGACAAGGACAACAAGTTTGCATCAAGATTTTGGCGGTCACTTCAAGGAGCCTTGGGAACACAACTCGACATGATCACTGCATACCACCCGCAGACGGATGGCCAAAGCAAGAGAACAATACAGACGTTGGAAGATATGTTGCGAGCTTGCGTGATTGATTTTGGAGGCAGTTGGGATCGACATTTGCCATTAGTCGAATTCTCATATAACAATAGTTATTATGCGAGTATTAAGGCCGCTCTGTTTGAAGCACTTTATGGGCGGAAATGTAGGTCAGCTGTTTGTTAGAGTGAGGTTGGAGATAGCCAACTCACAGGTCTAGAAATGATACGGGAGACAACTGAGAAGATAGTGCAGATTAAAAATCGGTTGTTGACTGCTCGTAGCCGTCAGAAAAGCTACGCCGACGTGAGACGTAGACCATTGGAATTTAACGTGGGAGATAAGGTTATGCTCAAGGTATCGCCTTGGAAGGGCGTGATTCATTTTGGGAAGCGTGGGAAGTTGAGCCCACGATATATTGGGCCATTCAAAATTCTGGAAAGAGTTGGCCCAGTGGCATATAAGTTAGAGCTGCCAAGAGAACTCCAAGGGATCCACGACACCTTTCATGTCTCAAATTTGAAGAAGTGTTTGTCGGATGAGAGTCTTATCATTCCGCTTGATGAGATTCAACTCGATGACAAGTTGCATTTTATTGAAGAACCGGTGGAAATAATGGACCGCGAGGTGAAGCGACTGAAGCAAAGCCGTATACCCATCGTCAAGGTTCGTTGGAACTCGCGTCGAGGACCTGAGTATACATGGGAACGTGAGGATCAAATGAAGAGCAAATATCCTCACCTTTTCAAAAGCGGTCAAAGAACGGATAAGTCAAATCGAGCACCGAGACGGTGCTCCGTTATGGAGGGAAGGCTGTGACATTTCGCGTTTTCAAGGTCACTATTAAATCTCGACTTAATTTCAATTTTTATTTTTAAATAAATATCGAGTTTTGCCTTTATGTCGATTTAGTAAAAATCGCCGTTTTATATAATTCGCGAGCCGTGCTTATGATCGTTATCCGTCTAAATATTCTAAGAAGTTAAAAATTCTATATTTTGCCTCGTTGGCTCGAAAATTTTATTTTTATAATCCTCGTTTGTTCCCGCGTTTAGCCGAATCCTTGTTACAAATTTACATAAACATAAAAATACTTTCTTTTAAAACCTTACTTATACAAAATATAACATAACACTTAACAAAAAAAAAATAAACCCATGAATCCCAAGCCTTATTGGCGCCACCCCCCTAAGGCCCAACCAAACTTCACCACAAACTTGTACCAATAAATTGGAATAATTATGTTTTGCATGTCCAGTTTATTCATTAACCCATCCATTCTAATTCAACACTCAGTTAACACAATAAGGCAAACACTCCTCCTCCTCCTCTTTTTGGCTTTGCTCGAACCACACCCCCACATAATTTCCACCATCAAAAATTTTCTATACTCCTAATCACGACACTACACTAACTCTCTTACAATCACCCAATTTAATCCTACATTACCATATCATCATATTTAAGAGAAAAAACACCATGCATAGGATTTTTCCAAAATCTCTTAATATTTTTGAGTTCTTGAAGTTTTTGAGTTAAGAAAAGGGTTAAAGATGCGATTAAGGGTATCAAGAAATTTGGTTTGCTATATAAAAATCAAAGGTTTGGGTATTTAAGGGTGTGTTTGGATCGGCTAATACAGGG
Organism: Tanacetum coccineum; assembly: GCA_026074375.1. Lineage (NCBI taxonomy): Eukaryota > Viridiplantae > Streptophyta > Magnoliopsida > Asterales > Asteraceae > Tanacetum > Tanacetum coccineum. Next base: position 41,185 of record BQNB010017001.1, on the reverse strand, counting down.
AAACAAGAAAGGATTTGGTGTTGATCATTTTCTTGCATTATACAAGTGTTGGTGAGCAATCTAAAACCCTCCTTGATGTTATTTTCTTATGAATATGCATATATTTATATTTTTATATATTTTGGAATCCATTAGAATAGTGTTAATTTGATTTTTGAGGTGTTGAATATTAGTTGGATATGATAGTGGAAGGAGATAGGCTAGTTAAGTGTTTTTGTGGAGTGGTGGTGTGATGAAAATAGCGTTTTGTATGATTTTGTAATGGGTCGTTTTATGCAGAAAAGTACAGCCCACTTTTTCATGTCGTAAAAATGATAATGTTAATTTTTTTTTAAGATTATGGTAGAGCTTGTCAAGATGATCGTTTCTATATATGGATCGCCTTATAACTCCTAAAAACGAAGTTTTTACGGCGATATGAAACTAGGGTAAATTTTGTTAAAAATTCAGCTTTTTGGATAAAAATGGTTGCTGCCAGATTTTGAAGGGGCATTTTCGTCACTTTCTAGTCCGGTTCGGCCTTCGGCCAAAACACGAAAGTTATTCAGATGGCCGTTTTACTGCCTCGAGAAGTCGGTCGAGTCTAAAACCGAGTAAAAATGGGTCTAAAAGCTAGGGCAAAATATGGGTTTTTCGTTTTGTACAAACTGCATCAGATCTGATGCAGGGGCGTTTTCGTCCATTTCTGTCGATTTTCGAGTCTCGGCTAAAGGGGGTGGGGTGGTTTTTGTCCCATTTCGTTGATTTCCCGGGTCTCGGCCAAAACTAAAAAGTGTCCGGAACGTTCTATATTAACGTCAGTAACTTATAGAGTCCAGATGTAAAAAATGTGTTCTAATGGGTCGTTTTTTGAAACGGTCATAATTTTGCAAAAAACAAATAAAAGTTAAAAACTTGTAAAGATGGGTTGGTTGCTGACTTTTTGATAAAAGTTAGGAATTAGATGCTTTTTGGAGTTCGTTAGAAGCTTATGAAGGTAACGTAAATAATTGGGGCGATATATATAATATTGGGTACGTTTCGGTTACAACTAAAAATAGAAGTTCCCTAAAAAATGAAAACTTATATATGTAATTACGTATATAGTCATAAAGTAAACAAGGAAATATGGATAAGTATATATATATTATTAGCGTCTCGGGAGTTGACGGAAACTTAACATTCTATTAATCAGTAATTCATATCTTACCATAAATGGACTTTCCAAAAATAGAAATTTTCTAAAATTAAAACGTTCCTAAAATAAACCTGCTAAATAAAACTTTCTAAAATATAAACTGCTAAAAATAGAAACATTTCTAAAATAATAACCTTGCCATAAAATAAAAACTGTTCGAAAAGTGTCATGAAATAATACCGAGAGGAAATACAAAATTATAAGCGTCTTAATTAATAAAACTTAGGGCGTTCATGTGGATTCCATAATAATGGATTACACACACACACACACACACACACACACACACACCTCACACTACACTCACACACATACATATAATATATATATATATATATATATAATATATATATATATATATATATATAATGCGTGAGTAAAATATATTTAATTTACTTAGCAATTTTAATGATGCACTTTACACTCGATCTTTATTTCTTCTGATCACGGACCAATATCTTATAGGTCGTGGTTGAGGCGTATCATTATTGTTCGTTCGTTGTTGAATTTATTATCCGAAACTTCTACCAAGGTGAGTTCATAGCCTCGCCTTTCAACTTTTAAACTGTATTTATAAACCCCGCGAGGGAGATACATGCTTGTTTTATAAACTGAACACAAGAAATTTTATGGTATGCTGGACCCGAATATGAGATTAATTGCATGAGTAGCTATTGCCAAAAGACCCTAACATCATGAACTGTTAATTGCCTATAATGGGTGAGCGCTAGTACAAATAAATAGATCTATTGGGTTTGACAGCCCTGTCCGGGGGTATGAATCGAATCCTTTCGAGCACCCAGTCAACGGACAATTTGTATTTAGAATTTAGGTATAAGGCAATAATACCTAGTTATGGGGCAACTGATTTACATACAAGATATGTGTTAACGTTAAGGCTCGGTGTCATGAGCTCATTGCAATAGAAACGTGATTAATGGCTTGTCCGTACAACAAGTCACTCGATGAACTAAACTTGTGTTCCTTTTTTTATCTCTTACAAACTCTATGGATTCACTCAACATTTTTTTGACTTTTTAAGCATGTTTTATCTCAGGTAACCAAGGGTGATAAATGATGTGTATGAGGAGTCTGCGCTAAAGTTTTAAAGAACTTGTATTGTGTTCCATTTTATCAAACTAATCATCCATGTTTTGGAAAACTTATGTTACGTATTTGGTAACGATCTTGTGAGGCGTATGTTTAATTACTCTGAATTTTCTTTAAATGGAACAATATTTTAAAACGCCTCTTTTCGAGTCGTTTTCTATATCCTTGTGCAATTGTACTATGAATTAACACCCAATGTTGTATGTTCCGCTGCGTTGAAAATTTTGGGGGTGTGAAATTAATTAATGCCGAATTGGGAGCTGTGAAGATGTTACGGCGTAACATCCGTAGGAGTTACGCCGTAATCACATATTAAATATGAAGATTTGGAAGATCACTTAATTAATATGAAGATTCGGTGCTAACGACGCTTTACGGCGTAACATCATATATAGTTACGCCGTAATCGTTTATTATGGAAAAGATTTCGATGATTGAATAAGGGTTACAGCACAACGCGATAATTAATTACGCCATAACCAAAATATTACATAAAGAAGGAAAGTCGCGTCATGAAGGTTACGGTGTAACCGTGTATTGGGTTACGCCGTAAAGTCACAGGGACTAATATTGTGCGAAATTTATACATTGTTTCATTATTTACCCTTAACTCCGATGACTAAACTCGCCATATTACCAAAGATCCTATTTATTATAAATAGATATCAATTGATATCAAATCATGAAATTCATACAGTGGTGGTGAGCCAAAAAGAAGAAAAGGAAAAAAAGGACTGTTCGCAGTTGGGTATAAGGTAAACCCTTCGGGGTTTGCCATGGCGTTTGACTAGGGGATCGAGAGCATTAATTTCACACACTTGTAATTATACTTCAACTTTTTGTGGTCAGTTTAATTATATTATTTTGGCTTATTGGATCCATCCATATAAGTGTTGATGTTATTTTTATTAGTTATGTTTTATTGTTTGTTCTTGGCATTTAATTATTTTAATATGATTATTATGTTATGATCTCGTTGTTTTATCGTTTTCTTTATTAAGTTTTATGTTGCATAATCTTGAAGTTAGTCTTAAATCTGGATTGCGAGAACACTAAGTGCAAAGTTACACACTTCACCTTGATGTTCTCAATTCTCCAGTCATAGTATCCATATACATTGGAGGTTCGATGTATACCTATGACATCGGTCTCTTGATCTTGAAACTAAAATTAAGTATTTTGCAGCTTTAGCACCGGTTTAATTATAATTCAGTCTCGGCCCTTACTCTCGTAAAGAAGTAAGCTTTTACCATTGACGTTCGTCTCTGGTATTAGGCGTGACTAGCATTTGAGTCGTGGTTGGGTTAACATTTAACCATATGAGGAATTTTAAGATTGCGACAAGACATTGCACTAGAGATCATAGTAATTAATTGCGTTCTTCCTTTCTAGTTGTTCACCACTATTCCAAATCCCTTTTCGACAAGCTAGGCTTACCACCAAAACAACTAGACAATAATCTCAAATACTCAAACATGTTTTCTTTCCTGCTTTCTTATGTAGAATAATAAAATCAATTAGATGATTAGAGACATAAACCGTTCTTTGGGTCGACACCCGTACTTACCAATCACTACACTATACACGATAAGGTACACTGCTCTTTAGTGCGTAGGAATAGTTAAGGTAGTTAGGGTTTTATAAATGTAAAACCAGACGTAGTTTTTTATTTAAAAGAAATTACGCATCAACATCTCTTGATCATACTTCCACTCAATTGAAGCCGTGTCGAACGATCTTGGCTTGTTATTTCTTGATCCTAGAAAAGTAGTGACAGTACATGAAGGTTCGGGATAATAAGAATCAATATATTGAGTTATTGATAATAGTTTTCGGTTGGAAAAGCTTGTAATGACCATCTTTTGATCTTATAGCTTTGGTACACTTCTATTATCTTTTTATATGACACTTTCTGAATTTTCTGAGTTTAATATGTGTATTACTTGTTTGATTATAGAGTAGTCGTCTTGTGTTTGTTTAGGCATCATGTGACCTTTGATATGGAGCATTTGGATTTGTGTTTATTGAATTGGTTAAACATTATTTTATTAAGTATAAAGGCCGAAAGGATGCTTATTAAATCATGTTTATCATTTCACTATTTATATTGGTTCTAATAACGTATAAAGGCTGAAAAGATTCGTTGTTATTAACTAGTATATTCACTCGTTACATTTAAAAGGCCGAAAGGATGTGTAACTTATGATATCTTTATTCTCTAAACTTGTAAACACTATCCTAAACAATCCTATGTCTTAGTGATCATTGCCTAAATAAACATGCTTTAATTCTTTGCTTGGATCATATCTTAATCGATTTCTTTACAATATTCTATATATGCACGTTTTTGTTAATTTGATAAGTGACAATCATTTTAGCCTTGGCACCTGAATTACAAACTGTGAAAACTACAATTCTCTTGGGACGACCTGCACTTACCTAAGCTATATTACATACGAAAGGGTATACTTGCCCGTGTTGTGTTTTTAGTAAAAATCGGTATTTCTAGTATCATAAATTTAAAGCTTGCAAAACACACATCAGGTTTTTGGCGTCGTTGCCGGGAAATTGTTCAAGTTATTATCACTTTGTGTGTTTGATTTATTTTGGTGCTATTTGTTTGCTTTAACGTGTTTAATTTCTGAAAATATGTCTGTTGTTTTTATAAATACGGCACACATTTTTCTTTGTGCGTCGCACTTCCCTGTTTTCATTCTCGTAAACCTGCAAGTACTTCCACCTCCACCTGGCAGTTTCCTTGATCGTGAAGAACTTATTCAACATGTTGGGGAGTTTGGCGTTACTCACTCGGGGATATATTGTAACTATTAAGCAATGTAAAAAGGACAAAATTGTAGTTCTTGGATGCCAAAGAGGAGGTGTTTATAGAAACAGGCGTAAATCAGTTGATGATGGGACAGGTGATAGTCATTGATGCAAGCTCATCGTCTTCCATCATATCAGTCGACATATCTTCAAGCACACGACACTCAGAGTTTTTTTTTAAGGTTTTGTTTGGGTGACTATTGGATTTCTGTTTCTTCTTTGGATCGGATGGGTTGGGTCACCCAGGTTTGATTATTCGTTTTTTTTTTATTTGTGTCACTCAAGATGCATGTATATTTAGTTTTTCAAAATTTGATACGTCTACCACTATGGTCTAATGGTAGATGCGTTTGTTTGTGGACTAATAGACCTGTGTTCGAATCTTGCTCTGCTTACATTTTTACACAAAATAAATATCGAATTTTAGTTATATTAACGTTACCAGATTTTATTATTGATGACATGACTTTAATTAATGATGACATGGCATTGTAAGATGATTAGTAAGCATCATTATGACATATTATTATAGAGAGTATATATATATAAATTTTAGTTACATTAACGTTACCAGATTTTATTATTGATGACATGGCATTGTAAGATGATTAGTAAGTATATATATATATATGGTATACACTTTAAAGTGGAAAACAATAGGGGCACAGATCTGAACCGTCGGATGTAGCATTAGAGATGTGACTTAATTGTAATTAATTCAATGACATTATAGTAATTAACATAAAAATAGATGGCAAAATGTTGAACTAATTCAATGGCATATGATCATTAATTCACACGCATTAATTAATTTACACGCATTAAATGTTTTCTTTTACTTTTTCATTAAATGCTAAAAACTACTAACTAATTCACACGCATTTTTTTTCATATATAACAAGTTTTTGTAATTAATTTACCCGTTTTCTGCTTTCCATTATATGTTTTCTTTGACTTTTTCATATATAGCATTTTTAAAGCTTTTTGTTCAAAGTCAATGTTACACAAATAATCAACTGATACAAATAATCAACTGATATAAAATAATCAAATGATCCAAAATTCTTCTTGTTTTTTCATTTCTAGTTTTTGTTCAAAGTCAGTGCTACATAAATAATCAACTGATACAAATAATCAGCTAATACAAAATAATTAAGTGATACAAATAATCCACTGATACAAAAAAAAAATTGCTAGTACATAAGACGTGAGAGGTATTCGAGGATTATATATGAAAAGGGGGGTCTTTCCTTCGCCTAAATATAAGTAAGAACTACTTTACGTTAGCCCTTTATTTTTGAATAGTTAGCAAGCAAATATTAAATACAAAATGAAGCTGTGGTCTGAAATTTACGCCTTGAATGACGCATTTTATAGTGGTTAGTTTTACTTTCATTCTACGGTAGAAACAATGACGATTTCAAGGAATGTGATATGTTTTTGTTATAATGGCTAATTTTAGGTGTGTCGATATCAAGTGAAAAATAGTCTTCGTGTTATTTCTGTTTTTGGTTATACTACTATTGTAGTATATGATGGACTGATGCGTGTGACGGATGGTAATAAAGTGCAAATGAATATCGGGGTTAAAATAAAAAGAAATGAGTTCGAGGGTTAGTCTTAGGTAATTAGTCATCTGTTTGGCATTTGTAGCTCTCTTTTATGTTCTATGTTTTAGAGTTTAAATCTTGACTTTGTGTTTCGTATATCTTTGATGCATCAGTTGGAACCACCGTGGGAGACATAGGAATATGGGAAGTTGGTTCACGGGAAAAGTTAGTTCTCAAGAATTTTAAAGTTAAATATCTCAACGCGGCTTCTATTTCTTAGCAGGTATGTAAATTAAAGTTTTTTAGCTGTTTAAATTAAGAAAGTTTTTAGGTTCATTAGTCTAAAAATTAAACCCCCGTTCATGATAAAACCAGTACTTGACTGTATAGATTAGTGGAACTGATACAATAGTTTTTCATCTGCTTAAATTTCACACTAATGGTGATCGGTTTAGATTGACTGTACATATTAACTAAAAAATAGTATCTACTGTGTTTAAACTGATTGTTGTGCTTCTTGCGAGCTGAATATAATTGGAGCATGATCAAGTTAGTACTCAGTGTTATTAACATTGGGATAATGAATCACTACTTAACTTAGAAATGTTTTTTTTTGTTTGCAGAAAAAGGAGTTAAAAAAGAACAGAAGAATGTTGAGGAGAAATATGCGTGGCCTATAGTTTGTGGTCTTAGACGAAAGGTAACCTCGAGTCTGATCTATGCATAATTTTTTTTAGAAAAATAAGCTAAAAGAGTCAGATTTGAGCTCGGTAGTCGATACTAGATCGCACGATAGCTGTACCGATGCATTGCATTGTTAGATGATGTTTGGCCCATATAGTAATGTGATTGAAAGGGAAGGCGACACTGAGATGAAATTTTGAATTTTAGATTTCGAGAAGTTAACATTATTATCAGTTTAATGGTTGACTAAATGTGTGTATTGCATATCATAATAGAAATATGAGTACTTTATATGTTTCCTTCATGTTTAGTTATATGTAATAAAGTGTATTGTGGTGTTTGGACAACTAACTAATAATTTAGGACTTTTACTCAATGATTGCATATATTCATTTGATGTAGGTACGGTTGGAGGGAGTTATTCCCATATTATATGAAGTTGGAACTTCAGTATTTTTAGTGGACCATAAGAAGATCAGGCCACTCTGCTGACCGTCGCGAGCTAACCGATGGCTTTACAACAAGCAGTCCACCCAGGTCATTGATAAACATTGTGAGCCCACAAAGCGTAACATCTAGATTTAAACAGCCATTTTTATAATAGCAAAGCCCAAATGTTGTTTCTAAAAAGAGGTATTTTTCGTTTTCAAATTAATTTAAAAATCTAAATATTTTCTTTATTGGTGTCGCATAAAAGGTTTGGCAATATGGGTGGATCAGGTTAAAATGTGCGCTGATGATGAGTTAGAGGGTAGCATTATTGGTGATGGTTACAATTGAAGAAATTATATACAGAGACATTTTGGGCTCCAAATTTCCAAGGTAAACGTCTTTTTAATTACGGATTCGTGTACTTATAAGATACATGAACGAAATATAAACATAACTTATAAAGACCATATAAAGGATGAAACTGGTTGCATAGTCTAACTAGTAGCAGGAGGATAGGTTTAAATTATTGTTGATTCGAATGTTGATTTGAGTGATACTCTACTATGTCTTGGTGTTTATTTTTAACTTTATTTTAATTGAATTTTTTATTATTCATTGTGTAAAAGGTTAGAGAAGACGGAAGAACTGAGGCTGTAAAGAGACATAAAAGTAGGGACGCACTACTTCTGAGGTACAGAATGAATCGGCTACTCGTCACTTCTTTGTCGTTTCTTGAACTTTCTAAGGTTCAACGGTAAAAGCTTTTGTTTGGAAATATCTTTCTATAGACACACACACACACATTTAATTAGTGATTAATGTGAGGTAGAAATAACGATAAGAATGTTTAGTATCTGTTATCTAACACGTACACATGTATAAACACAAAGAATTTCAAGCTTGGTATTATGAAAATGTTATATTTTGGTTAATAGAGTTACTGATGCAATTGTTATAATTTGCTCACAGCCAATTTTTTCTTCAAATTATTTGTTATCAATTTAGTAACACGCTTTCAGATAACTATACTTTAGTTCTTAACACTATTGGAACCTTTGTCAATGGAATGCAGGTGTGGGTTCGAGGTTCGCGCTCATAGGACATTCACCAATACAAAAGACGGAGTTTGGAATCGAAGGTGTTTGAGAATTGTGTACATGGGCTCAAAATCCTCGACAACATCTTTGTGTCTGACATTTGTACGATGAAGAGTAAAAGCGATATTAGTAGTCCAAAGGAAAGATGCCACACAAAATAAATGAGTGTTATATCCCTAGGCATAACAGAAGAATCCTTTAGATGGATCACCGCATATTAACACTAAAATGCAGGAGCAACGTTGCAGGGTCAACAATAAGATGTAAAGTCACCAAGGTTAGTACTTTATATTAGTTTAGAGATTCTTAGGTCCTCTGTGGTTACTTCTTTTATATATATCAGACCAAATTGATTCATTATTAATGTACTAACCTGAAAATTTTCTTATGTGTGTGTAGAATTAAGGGGGTGTTTGCTTTACCTTATTTAGTTGCCTTATTTCATAGTCACATAAAATTGGTACCAAGCTGACTCGGTTACATTGTTGATAAAAGAAAGTTAAACTTGGTTGCATTAATAAAGGCGTGCTTAGGATTACTTATCAATTATGTGGCCTACCATCGTTCCAAAAAGAAAAAAAGATTGCGTATTAAAACAGATTTTATGTATGCATAAGTATTTTAAGGGGTGTTTGGCTAAGCTTAAGTAAGGCGCTTTTTACCTTATTCTGTTATCAAAACGCACTAACTTTAGTCTAAAAATTCTAACAATGTGCTTATTAGCTTCTAGAATAGCAAAAAGAGTTACGCTAAAGCTCCTTAAGAATGGGTTTTTTTCCATGGTATAATTATAATATAGTGCATATATGCTGTTGGGTGCGGGAGATTTTGCAAAGGTGCACTTAAGTTGTTTTGGCCACAACACGTTTGCCCTTTCATCATTGAAAATGTGCGCTTAAGTTGTTATATTAGGTAACCAATATATTAGGTATGATCATATAAATTTTCTGAGTATAATCGTCTCATTTTTATATAAACATAGGAAGCTTTCAGTACTTGAGTATATTTTGGAAGATTTACAAGATCAATTGGTCCGTTATCAGTAGTACATACCCCTAACTATAAGTAAAGAAAGGCTTTTGAGTGGACAGTTTCAGGTTCTACAATATTATTTGGATTCTTACTTTTAACGCTAAATTAGCTTTTTTTTGTCTACAGGAGTGATGTTACGGTGGCTAAGGCTGCAATTCGATTTCATGAATGTCTCATGCTAAAATATTTTTTTACGAGTTGATGAAACACATGAAAATATTTGAGAATCCTGCAACTAGAATACACATCTGATAGGTATGCACTTTGGAATTCCGTTTGCTGTTTGCATGATTTATATTGATCCACGTAACGGTGTAGAAGATCGACTTGCTAATATTTTAAGTTTTATTAGGCTAATAGTTTAAGATAAACACTTTAGAATCAGATTGGTAAATTCACAAAAGGCTAGAAGCAATGACTTATAAATATTTATTTTTTGTTTAGTGGATCCGGTTGTGGTTTGAAACGATGAACTGACATTAGAGAAGAACGACGAATGACGAACGGACGTGTGAGTAGAACGATGAATGTACGTGTGGAAAGAACGATGATTGGACATGTAGGAAGAGGCATGTTATTACATTTATAAAGAGAGAGCCTTTGGTAACATTGTTATATCACCAGGTCCAGGATCACCAGCATGCCTGGCTGATACAGGTAAGACTTTGCATTTGGCTAATGCATTACTCAAGTCATACTTTATCACTACTTTTTGCATATCAAAAGATTACTCGAGTTTTATGCAAAATACTTGATGGTCTAAATTGTATTGCATACTATATTTGACCTTAGGGAGGATTTAGACACAAGTTATCCTGAACCACTCCATAGTAAGGAACTATAGGGGATAGATTTGTTGTAGTGACAATTAAGTCTCTTAGCATGTATTTTATTTTGTCTGTATAGTGACATAGTCTAAACTCATATAAATGCCACATTAGAGATATTGAATGACCTTTTTATATGGTTAAACAGGGATTTACCTCAAGTTGTCGTTAAAGTGCGAAGACTGCTTATCTCGGATGTTGGATTTTGATTCACTGCACATCTAACACAAACTTGCAATACATGTATGGATTTTAAATTCTAAGAAATGAGGTGGTCCATTTTAGCTAATTGGTTTGTTTTGTTAATCAGTGTGTTAAGTATCAGATTGTAAAAATGTACTCGTAGATTCGTATACATTTATATATTATGATGAAAGAATAGAACATACCACTATTTTGAGTGCAACGGAAAGAAAACAGATTGGGAGTTTACTTGAAGTTGGGGGGGGGGGGGGGGGGGGGGGGGGCCTTCATTCAGGAACTTATTTTTGTTAGTTACCTACAATCGTAACGTACAAACCTTTAGTTTATTTACAAATATGGATTCATAACCTCTTTTTATGTTGTGTACTTTCCAACTCAACTCCAATTACCTGAGCCTCCTTAAATGGCACATAAAGTTAGTACACTCAAAACTTAGTACCATATAGTTCTTGCATTTTGGAAGTGTTGATGTCTAAATGATTTTATAGATACGACTAATGCCTGCAGCGAAGCGCGGGTTCTACAAATCTTGTTATCTACTATATATAAAAATAAAAAAGGTAAATCTCTCTTAAAAAAAGGTATAAATATATAAAATATATATAAAGGTAAAAATATAAATATATAGATATAAATAATTTGCTCAAAAAAAAGATATAAATAACTTACTTTATTTTTGAATATTATCCTATTAGCCTTAATTATGTCTTTTTGCAAAGTACTTAACGTATGTATAAATCCACGATCTTTTGGAAAACAACTTGTAAATCTAATATATAAATTAAATAAAAATTTAATAACTAGGACCTGTAAGATTAAAACTATCTGAAAAGAATTCGTCGAGATCGAATCATTCAAATTTTCAACTCAACATTCTACCGTTAATGAATTTGTCATCATAAATATACCTGAAGAGGTTGTCGAAACCAAACAAATAATTCTCAATCATGATGATCAACCTATGTAGGAAAGTGCTAAGACTGTAGCACTGACTCCTAATTCTGTCATTGTTTTCCCTGAAATTGATGACAACTTTGTTATCAATAGTACCCACTTAAAAATGATTTGGGAAAATAATTTCGATGGTTATCTGCGGGCCGATCAGCATGACCACATCCGTAAATTTCTCGTAATCAGCGACATGTTCAAATATGGTGAAACTCAAAGTGAAGTTGTTAAGCTTTTGATATTTCCCTATTCCTTATCCGATTAAGCTAAAACCTATTTTAACGAACTTAATAAAGAGTCTATAACATCGTGGGAACAAATGAGAAGAGCTTTTATAAATAAATTCTTTCCACCTTCTTTATTTAACTGTCTTTTACTTGAAATCAGAAGTTTCTCTCAAGACGTATGTGAAAGTTTAACCGGCCCTTGGTTACGACTAAAGAGAATGCTTTGAAAATGCCATGGGCATGGTCTGACCAAAGGAGAAATTATTCAAATATTCTATCATGGTTTAGACGAAGCCACTCAAGGAATCTCGGCGGAACAACTGGAGAAATCTTCCTTTACAAAAGTCCAAATCAATCTTTTCAATTACATCGAAGATCTGTTGCTTTCGCCGATAGAAGTGATAGTAATAATGATAATTCTTGATTAATGGAAAAATCGGAGGCTCTATCTATAAAAATAGATTCTTAATTTACAAGCTTAAAAGAAGAATTACAAGTTATGCGTAACAAATATTATGACCTTAGAGATAACCACACTTCTAAAAACAACATGAACGATGACTCACCGATGTGTGAATGTCATGAAGTAAATTCCATCCAATCTGGAGGTTATCAAAACCGAAATTCTCATGATTTGTATTCTCACCAATCCCAGTATGATCCTAATGATTCCAAGAAATCGCTCACAGAATTAAACAATGATGTGAAACATGATCTCAAACATTTCAAAAGTTGTATCCGTAGCATGAGAATTGTTCATGATAAACTTTTTGATAGAGACGATGGTAAAACCACCGGTGTTTTACCTAAAAAAAAATCTAAAACCGTCAACCAAGAACCTCAATCTAAAACTGATTTCAAAAAATTAGTCACTAAATTCTTGGATGGTCAAAGAGTTTCAAATATGTTTGTCAAGAACAATGTTAATGATTTGATTATAAAGATGAAGCAAAACGAAAAGAATTTTCAAACTAAATTTAAAAACATGGAAAAAAATAGATGAGTGGTCGAAGTCTCAAAACGTATCTTCAGAACAAACTGATAGAACTGAACCACCTCCTCCTCCTAAAGCTCACACCGAGCACGTGAATTCCGTATTCACCGAGATTGGAAAGTTCGATGATTCTTCAAAAATTTAAAAAGATCCACCACCTCCTATCATCGTTAACAATAAAATCAAAAAAGATAAACCTTTAAGACATCGAAAAAGGTCTATCACATGGTGAAAACAAATGAATATCCATTCCGTGAGTACATACCAAAAATCCCAAACCCCCAACGTTTAACGGTGAATCATTCCTACTTGAACCGTATCGTGAATGAATCTTAAATCGAGTTAAGTATAACAATAATAATAGTAGTAATAGTGAATAATAATAATAATAATAATAAACCTATAAAAAAACTAAAATATATATAAAAACAAAAAATTTGCAGTTTTTAAGTATGTCACGCATAGGGCCTGTGTGTTTCGTACTCGATTTTTGTATTAAAAAATATATTATGAGCTTTGTGGGTGTGTTCGTTGTAAACCCTCACGAGACTATAACTCGTCCACTCAGGACACCAAGGGGTTTAAAGGCTTATTGCACACGCTAAATGCAACCGTGTTGCTTACGAAAGTGCGCTTTTGTAATTTACGCTTTCTTGTAGTTTTGTTTATTTTGAAGATATAATAAACAGGTGGTGGTTGATCGGATGAAGTTTTACACTAGGGGACACATATATTTGGATAATAATATTATTTGTGGTTGAATTCACATGCTCATGATGACATTCTGTTTAGCGTCGTATCTTTCAGAATTCAACCGAGCACTTAAGAATCCCGGGAAGTCTCGTTTCTCTTATATTTATTTTCTCCATTGTCCTACTTTTTAAGTTATTTTCTAATTATGCATATTGGTGAACTTAAGTGTGGGGGGGAAATAAATTGAAAAAATAAGACTTATTTTTTATAGAAAATATAAACTTTTGTTCGCCCTCGGTAATCTAAAAATCTAATCTTATTTTTGTTTCTTTTGCCACTTAGGTTAATATATTAGAATAAAACGTAGTTAATAAAAAAAATTGAAATCAGAGATATGTCCCGATTAATAAAGCAGATCTGGCTCGGGGTCGATAAAATTACTTGCGCATTTATAACCATTCCAGTAAATATGTGAGGATTTTGAGCCTATTATTATTAGCATACATCTTTTATGCTAGATTCCTATGTTTATGAGTGTGTCGGTGATTTATTGATTCTAGAACTTCTGCTTGAAATCATTACGAGACCGTAGTAAGATCACGTTAACGTGATATAGGTATTTTTATGTGATAAAGAGGCAAACTTAGGATTTAACCGAATTAGCCTATCCATTTCACATTCTTTATTCTTTTAGCTAATTACATTGATTAGCTAACCACCCAAATAAAACTTGTTTGTTAGCACTCATCTTTAGTGCTAGATACCCCTATTTTAACCTATGAGCCATTCTATTCATTTTTCTCATCCACTAAAAAAATATAAAAAAGTACAAAAGTATATAACCTTTAGCCTTGTCCCTTGTCGAAAGTCTAAACGGTTGGTTGCTAGTTGCTTGGTATGATTGGTTGATTTTTGCTTATAGTTTGTTCGCACTTTGCTATAAGTGTTGTGTCATTTTGACGAAGATGAAGATGCGCATCTTCATGTTTTGTGTTTTTTCTGGTGTATGCTTATCTCAAGTGTGGGGGAATTGTTAGTTGTGCGAGAAAAAAAGAGTATAGAAAAAAAGAAAAAAATGAAAAAGAAGAGTGATAAAAAATCGAAAAAAAAGTGAGAGTGAAGTATGAATAAAAGTTGATGTGTTGGTGAGAAATATTGTTATATCATTTATACGAGTTCGAGGTTGAGATGTCCAATTATCTCACGGGTTTGTGGTATGTCGTAACTAGCAACATGGTTTCTTGTCGACGTGTATATTATAAAACCAATTCCAGTATATATTTCCCATGCTTTATCCATTCCCTTATTAACCCTTAGCCTAACGTTACAACCCGAATAAAAGTCCTCTTTTGATATTTATACCTTGTGCTTATGCCACGTCGGTGTAGTTTTGTTTCTTGTACAAGCTTATGGTAATCTTAATGAATCATGTCTGAGCAATTGAGTAAGATTTCCCTTTTATCTTCTATTACATCATATATGAGTGTTTGAGTGAATTATACTTTCTTTATTCGTGAGGTGCTTAGTCATGTTATAACAGCTTGAAGATCGTTGGGTATTGTCAAACATCTCTATTTTCGCATATTAAAAATCCAAAAATATTTTTCATAATTCAATGTTAGTTTTGTAAAGCTTATTTCTCCTTATTTTGCTTGAGGACAAACAAACCAATAAGTGGGGGGGGGGGGGTTGCGCCTTTTGCGATTAATTATAATAAAACAAACAACATTCTTCATATTTCCAAAAATTTTCAAAATTTTTAAAAGTTTAAATTTTCCCTTAATTTGTCACCTAGGACCCTTGTTTTAAAATTTCTTTTTTAGATTTGCTTGAAGGCAAGTAAAGTTTAAGTGTGAGGGGATTTGATAACGCTCAAATTATACATATTTTTATATGCGTTATATGTGCTTTTATATATCTATTTTGGTTAATAATAAAAACTTTCGATACTTAATCAAGTATATTTGCTATTATAGGTTCTAGGTGCGTGTCGTAGGAGAAAACGGAAGAATATACGAAGATATGGAATTTAAACGAAGAAAGAACTCAAGTTAAAGATCTCCCGACACATGTCCACTGTTTTGGCCATAAATTGAGCATACAAACTTGGATTGATGCGATTCCGGTGGCCACGCGACCGGGGAAGAGTTCTCTACAACTTTAAATTTTGGTCCAAAAGATGAAAATACACCAAGTGCGGCGCACTTTTAAATAAGTGTGGCGCACTTTAGTAGCATTTAATGACTGTAGCCGACATAAGCAAAGTGTGGCGCACAACAAACAAAGTGAGGCGGTTTTGGCCTCCGTACAGCCTATAAATAGCCTCCTTTGGCTCCCTCATTTCATATATTCTCACACAAATCGATCTAGTTCGATTACGACACTTTAAATAAGGATTATTGGGGATTAAGGCTTAACAAACCTTTGATCTAATCAACCCTTGGTACCACGACATCTCTTGATCATACTTCCACTCAATCGAAGCCGTGTCGGACGATCTTGGCTTGTTATTTCTTGATCCTAGAAGTGTAGTGACAGTACATGAAGGTTCAGGATAATAAGAATCAATATCTTGGGTTATTGATAATAGTTTTCGGTTGAAAAAGCTTGTAATCGCCATCTTTTGATTTTATAACGTTGGTACACTTCTATTATCTTTTGACATGAAAGTTTCTGAATTTTATGATTTTAATATATGTTTTACTTGTTTGATTATGGAGTAGTCGTCTTGTGTTTGTTTGGGCATCATGTGACCTTGGATATGGTGCGTTTGGATATGTGTTTATTGAATTGGTTAAACATTATTCTATTAAGTATAAAGGCCAAAAGGATGCTTATTAAATCATGTTTATTTTTCCACTATATATATTGTTTATAATAACGTATAAAGGCCGAAAGAATTCGTTGTTATTAACTAGTATATTCACTCGTTACATTTAAAAGCCGAAAGGATTTGTAACTTATGACATCTTTATTCTCTAAACTTGTAAACACTATCCTAAACACTCTTATGTCTTAGTGATCATTGCCTAAACTGTCACACCCCCAAATAGGGTCCCTTCTGATTTGGCGTCCGGGGGCGTGACGTCCATGGCTATTTCGAGTAGAAAGCATAAAGAACGACCTCTAAGGGTAATTGGTAGCAATCTATATACATATTAATTAAATATAAAATAATAGAAAATTACCAAACTACCCTTGAGGACAAAGGAAGAAAGGAAAATTCTCACAATTATATATAATAATATAATACGTATATTAACCGGGAAGTATGATTCCCGGGTCGTTATTTCCCCAACGATTTATGAAATTGAAACCACGTTTGAATTTGGACAATGATTTGAATGGAATCGAAGATTGATTTGATTATCTATTTCTATTAATTAAAAAACAATTAAAATAAGCAAATTATAACAATTAAGCACGAAAACAAATAATGGGTACGAAGAAAACGGGACAAATAAGCAAGTATGACCAATTTAAAACCTACTAATGCAAATTTAACCTCTAAACCTAAATTAAGATAAAATAAAATTTTAAGAAAAAGAAAATTATTTTTTTATTATTTTTGAATTCTAATTGAATTAAAAGCTAATTTAATTATTAAAAATCCTAGAAAATAACAAATTAATTCCTAAAAATTCTAAAAAAGGATTTTAAACTTTAGAAAAATCTAAGAAATGATAAAAACTCAGAAAACTATTTTTAACTATTTTTTATGATAAAAACCTATTTTATAAAACTAAATTAAAAACCTTAAAATTGAAATTAAAAATCTAAAAATGACAAAAATGATTTTAATGCATGTAAACCTTAAACTAATTATTCTAAATGTGAAAACTATTCTTTTTTTATTTTTAAAAATTATTTTTCTATTTTTTATTGATTTTCGAAAATTTTAAACTAAGAAAATTGATAAAAATTAAACTATTAATGCGAAAAATCCAGAAAAATCACAAAAAGTCCTAAATGATGCAAGGAATTTAAGAAAAATAAAAGCAAAAGCCCAGCTTATCTAATAAGCTAGGAAAGAGTCCTAATAAGCTACGGCTTTTATAAAAAAAATAGAAACTCAAAAAGGTGTTAAAAGGAAAATGGAAAGAAGAGATGACAGATGAGCTATTGAAGCACAATGGTAAGTGAGTGTGTGTGTGAAGGCAAGGTCGTGGGTTCGAGTCTCAGGCCTTGCTTTTTGCAAATTTTTTATTTTTGAAAAAGTTAAAAACAAAGTTGTAGAAAACCTGAAAACAAACAACTTTAATAAAAGAAATTATTTTTGAAAATCACTAAATAAGCTGAAAACTGGCTTAAAAGACAGAAAAAACTCTTAAAACTATTTTTTTTACTTTTTGGCTTTTTCTCTAAAATTAACAACTTAAAAAGCTAACAATAAGCTAAAAGCTAGGAAAGCAAACTATAAGCAAACTATATTAAACCTAATAAGCTAGTTTAAACAAGAAAATAAGCAAAATGAAAGGAAATAAGCAGATTAAGCACTTAAAATAAAATTGTAAACTAAACAGTCAACTACCAACTTTTGAGCTTAAATTTAAACTAGCAAATAAGGACTTAAGACAAAATGGCTTGCACTTACTGAAAGCTTATACTACTAACTATTTGAAAATGCTTTTTAAAACTATTTTGAACTACAAGAGCTTAATAAAAAAGCTATTTGAAAACAACATGCAGACCGAATACTATCTTTTTGGTTTTTAAGAGTTTTTATGAAAAAGAAAAATGACAGTTTTGCAGACTAAATTTATATAAGCTAATAAAGTTTTTAAGCAAAATTAAGACTTAAACTATATAGATTTGTCTATAAACTAGTTATGGAAAGAAAATTAAAAGATAAAAACTACTTTTACTAACTAAAAATCTAGATTGAAATTGGCTGTTTTGGCTAAATAAATTGTTGACGCAGTTTGCACAAAAGTGAACTAAAACCAATCTTTAACAAATACAGGCAAAAGAAATAACATGTTACACCTATATGACACTAAAACTAAAGCAATAACAAGATCTAGGAAAGGCTTGAACTAAAAAAGCTAGTCTCACTGATTTAAGACCAACATATTTAAACTACTAATAGAAAACATGCTGAAAACTTGATTGAGACTAACAAACACCTTAAATCCTACTCTTATAAACTCAAAGATGGATTTGGAATTAATCTAAAGAACCAAGTGATCCACAACAGCATTAACCAAAGTTAATGCTGTTTGAACCAAACACCCCTTTAAACAAATTCAAATCCATTTAAGCTTATGAAAAACAGGTTTAATGATTAAAACTCAGATACCAGATGTCTAACAGCTTATAACAACTATAAAGAACATGTATGAATAAGCAAATAAGCCAGAAACAATAAACTACTATCTATGCAATTTTTTTTTGTTTTTAGACAGTTTTATAGAAAATAAAAGCAAACTAAGTATTTAAAGTAATTATCAAGCATAAATGTAATCTAACAACTATATTAAGCATAAGCAATCTATACTAACAGAAATAAGCAAGCAAACAAGCAGATTAAGCAATATCAAGCTATCAAATTAAAGACAGAAAAAGGTAAAGTGAGACTTACAATTGCCTTAGCTAAACAAAGGCTTTAAATGCTCTTAAGAGCTAGTCAACAAGCTCTAGCTTATCACAAGGATAAGCTAGTAAAGTCCAATAAGCTCTTCCATGGTAAGCTTATCATCCAAGAAACTCAGATCCAAATTAAGCATAGGTTTAAACTAATTTTAAAGGTTTGAATAAATTAATGACTAGTTAAGCTCAAATCTAAGCTTAGAGACTTAGATAAGCTTATGATGAGCTTGTAAGAGGCTTGTGATTGATTTGAGAGTTTATAGAAAATAAGAGATTTTAGGATTTTAAAAACAAACTAAGCAAACACAGTTTAAATAACTAAGATTTCATTGATTAAAACAGATTACAATACTCTAAAATGGAGATTACAAAAGCTTTAATAATAAAATTAAATAAAAGATTACAAAAGCTACTTACGAAAACTTAAAAAAATGCAGAAAAAGAAGATGATCTGTGTGAGAGTGAGGAGCTTTATTTATAGCCTTGAGAGGATGCTTCTAGGTCTCTTGCCCGCTCCTTATCCATTTGATCTTGGCCCTTGAATACTTCTCATCATTGGATCCTTATAGATTGCCGTTAGATTAATTGAGTAAGCACACAGATTGCCAACGTGGCATTCCGTATGTCAGGCTCATTATACTTCTTTTGCACTAACTTTAGTGCAAATTACCAATCATTGGAGTGCTTTCTTTCATGTCCCGCGTGTCATTCCTTGTGGGATTCCACCAATGAGAGCATTTCGTGACGTCTTCTTTTGCCAGGTTAGACCTTAGCACTTGAATTACTTGGCCACGTCCTCAATTTTCATTTGCCCTTTGATTTGATGTATAGTTAAACACTAAGAACGATGATGAACAGTAAAACTTTTTACCCGCCCTTTTTAACTTGTATAAGGGTGGGGGTTTGACTCGGGGGTTGACTTGGCTTTGGGCTTGGATTATTTATAAAAGAAATGGGCCACGGGAGTGTTTTGGGCTCGGGTAAAGGGTAACAGGTTATGGTTTTGGTTTTAATAAGAGATAACGACCGTTATCTCTTATAAAATAAAGAGATAACGGTGTTAGGGTTTAGGGTTTTTAATGTGAATTTGGTTTAACATTAAGGGAAAATTTGGGTAATTTGAGGGTTTTTGTCTTCTTGTAGTTGACCAATGTTGACCAATGGTTGACTTTGGTTGACCTTGAAAGCATTCTCCCGGCTCTTGTACACTCTATCCATTCCCGTGTTCGTGTTTGTTCGATTTTGACCATTTTCTTGAGATTTTTGCAATATCCGTACCTACACAATCACAAAGACAAAACAAGCAATGTACAATCATTTTATGCACAATTTTATCTTTTATGGGATACTTTTGATATAGAAAGGATATGTGATTTCTCACATATCAAAGGGTACGTTTGAAAAATAAACATCGTTGCATAAATTTAAAATATTAATAAGTTTACATCAATCAAATTTAAAAGGTTCAAAAGACAACATGCGGAAGCTTAAATAAGTTCAACAACGGTATTTAAGATAAACATGGATAAAATCTGGAAAAATGGTTTGGCAATAGACTTCATATAGTTCAAGCAACAACATCCATGCTAAGCACCTGAGAAAAACATGCTTAAAACGTCAACATAAAGTTGGTGAATTCATAGGTTTGGTTCAAACGATGTTATAGTGGACCACAGGATATCAAAACGTATGCGACAGTTATAACAGATACAACTTCACATAAAAAGGTATTTACGTTGCACTAAGCTCATGACACTGAAGCTAATAATGAAAGATAGCATGTACATTGCTATAAGTATTTGCTTGCCCTTACAGGTGTCCGACCAAACACCACCTAACCAGTTTCGGCATGACATATATCCGTTTAATTGGGAGCCCTGTAGATAGTGAGCGCTACTCACCCGGATAGGGATAATTAGTCCCAATAGATCTATTTATTCACTCAGGCTAAGAAAAGCACGTCCGCAGCTCCCTCAGACGGTCCTCCGTCAAGACATTGACCGTTCATTATAGTTTCGGGCAACAGTGGCTAAAACTTCATAGGCAACACGACAATAAGGAAATCTACGTAAAGTATTTTTGTGTCAGTTTAAAAACAATCAATGTTTCTCACCCCAATTAAAAAAACATTTATTCAAAACGAATAAAAGAGCTGGGCTTGAACTCACCTATCAGTTTTGATCAAAAAAATCAATCAATTAAAAACGAATCTCACGGTCCTAAGAGACAACCTAGCATAAAGTTGCGTTTAAGAATAATGTACAAAAAACGAATAAACGCTTAATCAAGTAGATGATCATCCGAGCATAGATTAGACGCGGCGTATCCTTATATCAAAACGTACTTTCAAAAGTTATAAGTTTGACAATCTGACACTTGAAACATCTTCGAAAATAATTCAATCTTTTAGTGTATTTTGTCTTTAGTGTAATTTTCTTTTTAGTGACCATCCCGACACACTAACAGTTGACTATCAATAACCGTAAAATGTTGACCTAAGGGAACACTCCGACACTTCACGCTGATTCTTCACTTTATCCATAAGTTTGATATAGAATTATATTTTTCGACGAATTTATAAAGTTGTATAAAATTTCGACATGACCTTTTTAAAAATATCAACTTTCTATTTTTATCCGACTCATCTCGTGAAAATATCCGTTTTATAAAAGTACATCTTTTATTGACCCCAAAAAAAATATCCAATCGATCTATTATCGACAACAACCGGCAGATATTAACAACAACTTCATATCTAACCTAAACCCTTCGCCTTTCCATTTACGCTCCCAACAAGACAAACCTCTAACTTAATCTCATCGCCAACAATATTAAGCTCGCTGTAAGATAAATCCTCAAATAAAATAATTATAGCCGTAATAATAACAATATAAATACAAAATAGTCACAACTAACTTTTAGAACGCCAAAGTACAACTAACTTATTATGGTTCTTCCATTTATAAATAAAAATGATTAAACTTTGAGACTTGTGTTTTTATAGAAAAATAGGTGCAATGGATTCACAACGATCCGCTTTGTACACCTTGTTTCGGAATGAATCATCCGAATGCAAAGTATAACTTATTAATGAAAAAGTAAGCTGACTTACAAGAAACACTACGAAAGATGAATAGCAAACTAAGAACAACCCAAACGCTTGTTTATAAACTACGCTGTATATAAACAAGGAATCAACCTCAAACATATATCTAAATGGTTTGATTAAAGATTAAAAACAAATGATTGTGGGTGTTTGTAGGCGTTCGGACCATAGAAGGAAAAGAAAAAAGAAAACAAAGTGTGTGTATTTTTCTAGTGAGAGAATTGCTTTAGGAAGTAAATGAGAAACACATGAATAAGTGGTTTACTTGTTTGGTTTAAAATAAAATGAAGATGGGATGCACCAAGACTTGGTGCATGGCTTTTGTTCGCCTATTACAAGTAAAAAGGGGGACCAAAACATCCCGCGAATGAGAAGTCAAGGATTGGACCTTGTACAATAATCTCCCACTTTTTGGAGGAAGCATGTTAACTGTATCAAAAATTCAAAAATGGAATCCCATGCCGAAAGGGTGGTTCGTGATACCCGGTTATACTAAGGCCAAAGGGGGGACCAAAAATGGTCTCTAATATTTTAGGGTCATAGTGCTCACTTTTGGATTTAATTTCCAAGGCTTTGCATGCACATGCATAGGTATAGATCAAAACACGTATCACGTAAGTACACGAAACGAGTTACGGTATCACGGAAAATTATGAAATTTTAAATATTAATTAAAAACGTAAAAATACGTCCAATGACGAAAGACTACTATGAGAGTAACAGTATGGTTCGGCTCAGAGGCGATTCTCATATATGTACTGGACAACTTCCCGGTTACGCGTAAAAGTTATACAAAACTTCAAAAATTCATAATTATTTAGGCGAAAATGGTATGAAACTGAAAAGGAGAATTCACGGGTTGTTACAATGGAGGAACTATATCTAGTAGGGTTCTATTCCTCCTCTCCGACACACCATTATGTTGTGGCGTGAAAGGAGGAGTACGGTGGGCGATAATCTCATGCTCCTTTAGATGATCAAAAAACTTTTGACTCATATACTCGCCCCCACGATCAGAACTTAGCATTTTAGGTTTTTTCACGAGTTGTTTTCTCACTTTCTTTTGAAACACGTTGAAAGATTCAAACACTTCAGTTTAATCGCTTTATCAAGTAAACATAACCATAACACTAAAGTCGTCCGTAACAGTGACGAAGTGAGCTAGCTCCTTGCCTTGACATTGTTCCTAAAAAAGAGCCACATACATCGGTGTTATTATGTCCAAAGTAATCTTTGGCCCTTTCCAAATTGATGTGTGAAGTTTTCTTGCCATCTTTTCAGACATGCAAGTAGACGCATTTTTTCAAATGCCCTAAGTCAGTTGAATTAAGAAGTCCAACATGTTGCAAACTTCTCAATGCTTTTCTAACTAATGTTCCAAGAAGACCATTGCCCACAACAGGCAGAGTCCCAAGTTTAGCTGGCTAATTTGTTGCTTACAAATACATAGAACTTATTAATTGATTAAATTAGACCAAAATCAATTTCAAAAAACCATCCCTTGGGATAACACTAAAATAAAAAACCATATTATATTCCTAGAAACTGAAATTATATTCATCCACTGAAATGGTAACAAACCATTATCGTACAAACGAAAGTGAAATGAGATTCCTCTGTAATAGAAGGGAGCAAAATGACACTTGTTCAAAACATAACAGAATCCGTTAGTAAACATAAATGTTATTCATCGCTTCAACCGCTGCACATCTTGACCATTAGCCCACGTACAAGCTCAAAAGCTCCTTGGCTTTAAAGTTTCCTACTTCCCCTTAGACCCTGGAGTTATATGATAGATTGTGAGTGCCACAACCATGTCATAAACCCAAGAATTTATTAGGAAAAAGTAAAAGAGGTTCTATAGTGAAGATACCGTGAACCTCTAGCTCTGTGAGATAGCTTCTATGTTCTTCACAACTCTGCTAAATACGTGAATGACCAGATCCTCTATCCAATGACCTTTATCACGCCATGAAGACAGATTGAGTCCTTGAGCTGGATTTCCCTCTTTGGTGGAGGGGGAGTCCTGGGTTGGAGCATAAGCAAGCTTAATTTGTCCCCTTCCTTTGATATTTGTCCCTAGCACCACAGGTTTCTTTTGTTTGTTGTTCTTTTTTGACTTTTGCCTGCGAATACCTGAGGCAGGATCTTTCTTGGGCAGAGTTTGCTCATGTAGCTTCAACATAGCATGCAACTCATTAACCGTCTTCCCCATCTGTGCATATTATAGTTCTGCACAAAGCTGTCAAATTCATTACGTAGAGAGATCAAAATGAACCTCACTCCAAGTTTAGAGACACGGGTGGCCTAGCGCTCCTAAGATTGTCTATATAGCTTCTTCATTTTGATAACGGAAGAGCTGACAGTACGCCTTCTCGTTATGCAATAATGAAAGCCTCTCACAGTCTGAAGAAGCTCCTGCTCTGCTTGTTGAGCTAACAATGTTTTTAACTCCTGTAACATCTCATAAGCACTAAGGTTTTCTAGATATAGTTGGATATCTGGTTCCATAGTCATGAGCATGAGTCCAACAATCTCTTTTGATCCTTTAACCCATGCAGTGTGAGCTGCAAGGGCTTCTGGAGCAACTTGCTAAACAGCTTGAGCTGGGACAGGATCAGGAGGAATTGGCTGCTTTAGGTAATCCAACTTATGCTCAACTGATAGTACAATCCTAAGTTGTCTGTATCAGTCAATAAAGTTGGGTCCAGTTAGTTTTTGTTTCTCGAAGAAACCCCTGAAAACCGAATTGGTAACTACGGAGGTAGTCATCTACAATCAGAAAAAGTTCATAATAATTAGTATTGTCGATAATTAAATTCTTAAAAGAATTAACCACCCAATTAATTACTAATAAGACTAAGATCCAATTTTGACCTCCTACAATATTCCGAAGGTCTGACCAAGGTGTAAACAAGTGGGGCAAAAGGTAAGCAACGAGCGTTAATTGCATGGAATGGAACTCTTAGTTTTATGAGACTGATGATATTAGTAAATTTTATAGCAATGTCAAATGCATATTTTGTCTCATCTTATGCCTCGGGTTCGAGGTCTGATTAGGTAACTCGATTTAAGTCAACAAAAAAAAACGTGCAAAAATTGACATAGATCTGACCTATGAAAAAATTCGCCATGGGTTGGAGAGGCCCTCAAGTCTGACCAGAGAGGTCAAACCAAGTGCGCTTGTTCTTTATTTGGCTGGCATAGACTTAAAATTTCACATAGGGGTATACACATAAATGTGACAAAAACATGTACAAGAAGCATGCAAAACATCTTGTAGCACAAGTTAAGAAAATATTTTGTTAACCTTTTTGATATAGACATCATTTTGTCAAATGTTCTCGGTAGCTCCATTTTGGACGCACAAAGAAGCAGAGAAACAGGTCAGCGCAAAGCATATTAAAAACTTGACTTCTTTTGGGAAGCTTAAGCAACCCGCCTTAAACTTCTCTTATAGTTTGTCCGTAATGGGTGAGTCGTACTTCCAATTGACTAATGATGTATTAAGCAAGTATAAGAAAACACTCTTTTTAACATAGGTTTTTTATATATCCCAATATCATTGACTAAAGATGCTATTTTATGTTAAGAAACCCCTTTTGTTAACATTTGTTTTATAGTTGCCAATATAGTGGAATTACAAATTGATCCAACCATATATTGTACTCCTACATGCGTTCGAAGACGCAAGTAATTCCAATAATTCCCTCATATGCCGAAGCATGTAGTGGGGCGGAATAAGATTAAAGATCAATTCAACCCCATATTGCGCATATAAAAACTAAGATTACACAAGAAATCAAATTTCATAGTTTAATGTCCGTATTAAATTTGTCCAAAAACCCCCGTTTCAGAAATAACACATAACTGGTCACAAGGAGTATGCTTACGTGTTTAATATTAGACATGTTCAATCCAAATTTCTCTATAAGTATAAGTCCGTTTTTAAGAGTTTCATAAAGTCTATTTTGCAAATATTGAGCATCACATGGCATATCACATATAAGCAATTAAAACAGACAGAAAAATTAGAGTAGAAGTGAAGACAGACTCTTATATTGAAAGCAATAAATCATATAATGCCTTGAGTTCTCAAAAGAGTCTTCCCCAATTGGAAAACCATAAGACTCTCACTAGGTTTTCTGCTAAAGTACCTAGATCACCACATCCATCATATAACATGATTGCGTGAGTCTTAAGGCCGAGATAAATCCTCGTACACGATATGATGTTCAGCTTACTTCTGTTGCCATAATCGTCACCTCGGATTATCAATACTTTGGTCTTCCATAAGGTATACGGACGAACCTTCTAGTCATAAACTATGCAATGCGTTGAATATCCGTCAACCAATCCATACCGTGAATATGACGCGAACTACCAGTCTAACGGGCATTTAGGTCCTATGGACGAACTCGGATGACCTTATAATCCCTAACGGTGCAACCTCTAAGAACAACATTGTTTCTGAGATTCTTCATCGCAAGTTTCTAACTAACGCATAACTAATGTCTAAAGTGGATGTGGTCATATCAAGCAAAGTCACTAAAGATAGACGACCACAAAACTTCTATCGCGCCCTAACGAATAACATGGAAGGCATAACAGTATTGAAAAACGTACCCGGACACGTTGGAATCATGGGTTTTGTTCCTCGTCCACAATGGCGTAAGGCCTTTGTGTAGCCTCGTTACTTCCACAGACTGGTTTCCCCAGTTCTTGTTTCCAACGACTGTTTCTTGTCTGGTTTCTACGGTTCTGATTCCTCAACTTAGGGCAATCCTTCTTAAAATGTCCTGGTCTTCCACACTCGTAACAAACAACACCCTGTTGATTTCCAACTGGAGCTCTCTGAGTGTTTGGGGTAATAGTCGTCGTATAATCCCTAGCCAGGTGTCCAACCTTCTTACAGTTATTGCACTTCACTGTACATGGCCCTACATGGTGGTATTTGCACTTGTTGTAAAGTGGGTGAGGTCCAGTATACCATCTCCTCTTATTGTTCCCAGTCGTGTAAGCTCTAACCATATTCTGCCCACTAATATTTTGCCTCTTAAATGGCGGTTGTTGTCCACGGTTATCCCTCAGGTTACTTTCCATCCTCCTTTTACTCTCAGCACTCCTTGCAGCATAACCCTGGAGCTTCTTATCCATCAATTGGTTAGCAATGCGTACGGCATCTTGGAATCTAGCTGGGTTTGCAGCAATCACATTTCCTTGAATGTTGTCCGGTAGCCCTCCAATAAACCTTTCCACTTTGTCCTCTTCGTTAAGGACCATTCTAGTACACAACAAAATCAACTCCTGAAACCTTTAAGTGTAGACAGTCAAGTCGTTACCTTTCACGGTCAAATTCCACAATTCAGTTTCCATTTTTTGAATCTCGTTCCTTGGACAATATACCTCAATCATCAACTTCATAAGTTATGCCCAACTCATGGCATAGGCGGCCTCATTCCCAATCGTTCTCTTATAGGAGTTCCACCAAGTCAATGCACTATTCAAAAGCGTGCACGAAGCATACTTCACTTGGTACTTCTCTAGACAGTTGCTAATGTGGAAAACTGTTTCCATCTTCTCGAACCAATGAGTTAACCCAATAACTCCTTCCGCTCCATTAAAGTTAAGTGGCTGGCACATCAGGAAGTATTGATATGTGCACTCTCTAGCAGGCATAAATCCTCTGAAGTTATAGCCATATTCTCCTCCGTTCCCATTACCATTTCTATTTCCTCCATTTCCATTTCCTCCTACTTCTTCTTGTTCGACCTCATCTCCCATATGGGGTCTAAAGTTTCTGACAGCATCGCGCACTCTCAATGCTTCTGCCACTCGGCTATCGCTTTGCTCGTTGACTGCTTCACGTGTCCTTGACGCTCCAGATTGTGTGTTAGGCATCTTCCTACAACATATACGTAACACTCGATGAGATTCCTAGGTGATGCGAGATAACTAACGGGGTTAAATAAAATTTATAGTTAATTCACATAGAAAATACATGATCGAACTATATCATGGAAACCCCATAACGCATGATGCAAAAAGCATAAGTAAATCAAATTACAGAATCATATCATAGATAAATATCAATTTCATATCATCGATCATTTGTGATTACATTACATTGATTTCAAACAGAAAATACTAGTTTCTAATACTACGATCATCGCTAAACGCTACTGGTCAATACTACAACACTAATGAATATATCTAAGGATGGTAGCCCATGTGCTTCCTAGCACACGCCTCAAATCTGCCAACTCTTACTCGGTTGTAAAATCAAAACCGTCGTATCTGCCTCAGCTCTCTTTGCATACGTGCCATGCCGCACTGGAGTCGGTCAACTCTTTGACTCTCAACACTCATGGTGCCTTAAGCCTCCTGTTATCCCTCTCTAACTCAGCAACTCTCTCAGTCAAAACAGTGACTGTCGTCTCAGCCCTAACAATCCTATGTCCCTACTCTCTCTGAGCTCCCTCAATGAACTGTATACGATAGACTGAAATAGACTCGATGTGATCATGGAACCTCTGAACCAAATCTCCTAATGTCTCATATGTAACCTCTACTGCTCCCTCCTGAGCAGGCTTAGGGGTATCCTCTGGCATCACAGGATGCGTAACCCTCTCAACTCTAACCTCAACCGGGCCCCTCGTACCCGTCTCACTCTCCTCTCGGTCAGTAGCCTCAACTACCACTCTAGCATCAATCCCTCTATCTCTAAGAGCATTCGCATAAGCAAAACACTCGTCAATCTCAGCTTGAATCTCGGTGTTAATCTCAATCCATTCGCTCCTTACAACATCAACATCCATCTCTAAATCAGCCCCTCTAGATCTAGACAGATCAAAACTCTCATCCTCAAAGTCAACTCCCAATCCAACCTCTCTAGGTACATATGGCTCAAAACTATCCTCTGAACAATCCTCTAAATCTGTAGTTATCTCAGGACTCCTAATCCTCTTAGGTGATGGTAAAATATCAGCATGTACATAAGACAATGCCCCAAGGGTAGGTGAAGATAACGGTACAGATGCAACAGGCAATCTACTCCTCTTGCAAGAACGGCTCGCAGAAGAAGAATCATGAGATGGTCTCTCGGAAATAGCAGATGAATGATGAACACTCGGTACCAAAGAACATAATTGATGACTAGATCTCGTACCCGATGGTGATGCTGGCAATGAATGATCATAAGATGAACGACTAGATGCAAAATCAGATAAAGCATCCGCAGGAGAATCCGAAGAAGTCTCTAACGATGAACTCGATGATGAATCCAATGATGAATCATCTGAAGAAAAATGATCCGAAGAAGAATAATCAACTGAATGTCTCATAGTAAGACGATGAGTGGGTAACGGTCCAACCCTCTTCCTCGCAGTCATCATGTGTACTGGCCTATTAAGATGGTAGCGGTACGGTCGACCATGAGGAATAGGCTATCCCGGTGCAAGAACCATGACTCGACGTCGAAGTGCACCAGATGTTGTAGGTGACCTCTGAGTAGAAAGGGTAGTCTTAGTGAATGGTGTACCATGGGTAGGTGATGGTGGTGTATCAGGTGTATCGCTGTCTGTGGTGTCATCAGCCGATGATAAAAATGGTGAGATAGCTGGTAATGGTGGTATATGGTCTGATGATGGATCCTCAGATGGATCAAACTCCGTATCAGATGCAGGTGAGTAATCAGGAGACGCTGGTGTATAGTCTGGGGATGGTGGTATAGTAGGTGCTATGATAGGTATCTCTGTGGGTATCACTGTGGTGTCAGTCTGAGTAGTGGGTGGAGTAATCACTGGTGTGGTGTCGGGAATAGTGGTAGGGATAGTACCGAACAAGATAACTCGTCCAGCAGGTGTCCCCACGCTATCCTCTGATGAATCCGAAGAAACTGAGATAACTGAAATAGCCATGACCTGCACAAGCAAAAGTTTATATAAATATCCTTTATACCAACCATGCATGATGCGGGAAAGAATGAACAAATGGGTGAATGAACGAATGAAATGAATGAATAGACCATCGAATGCAGTACCGCGAAATGAAATGCAATATAATTATAGTAATATTAGTTATACTTAGTATTTAATTACATAATATTTAATTATGTATACGTACTATGTAAAAATCACGTAAGGCACATAATCACGTAAGGATCACATACTGGTTATAGTCCAGACCTAGTTATATACTACCTGGTTCTCTATAACCTTGGCTCTTGATACCAATCTGTCACACCCCCAAATAGGGTCCCGTCCGATTTAGCGTCCGGGGG
The DNA here is from genome assembly GCA_026074375.1 of Tanacetum coccineum. Taxonomy (NCBI): domain Eukaryota; kingdom Viridiplantae; phylum Streptophyta; class Magnoliopsida; order Asterales; family Asteraceae; genus Tanacetum; species Tanacetum coccineum. Next base: position 10,408 of record BQNB010017001.1, on the reverse strand, counting down.
CGTGACGTTCATGACTATCTCAAGTACAAAGCATAAAGAACGACCTCTAAGGGTACGTTTGAAAAATAAACACCGTTGCATAAATTTAAAATATTAATAAGTTTACATCAATCAAATTTAAAAGGTTCAAAAGACAACATGCGGAAGCTTAAATAAGTTCAACAACGGTATTTAAGATAAACATGGATAAAATCTGGAAAACTGGTTCGGCAATAGACTTCATATAGTTCAAGCAACAACATCCATGCTAAGCACCTGAGAAAAACATGCTTAAAACGTCAACATAAAGTTGGTGAATTCATAGGTTTAGTTCAAACGATGTTATAGTGGACCACAAGATATCAAAACGTATGCGACAGTTATAACAGATACAACTTCACATAAAAAGTATTTACGTTGCACTAAGCTCATGACACTGAAGCTAATAATGAAAGATAGCATGTACATTGCTATAAGTATTTGCTTGCCCTTACAGGTGTCCGACCAAAGACCACCTAACCAGTTTCGACATGACATATATCCGTTTATCGGGAGCCCCGTGGGTAGTGAGCGCTACTCACCCGGATAGGGATAATTAGTCCCAATAGATCTATTTATTCACTCGCGCTCCCTCGACCGGTCCTCCGGTCAAGAAATTGACAGTTCATGATAGTTCGGGCAATTGTGGTCTAAACGCTACTTAGGCAACACGTAAATAGGGAAATCTCACGTATAGTAATTGTGTCCAGTTTTAAAAACAAGCAATGTTTCTCACCCCAAGTTATAAAACATTTATTCAAAACGAGTAAAAGAGTGGGGCTATGAACTCACCTTGATTTAGTGAATTGAGGTAGTGAATAGTCTAGAAATAATTCACTCGGTAACGAACGACGATATACGAAAGCAACCTATGAAATGGACGTTTGATTTAATATCGGATCGAAGTGAATTTATGGAAAATGCATAGGTGTATACTAGTGTACTTTTGTTAATATATATCTAAAAATTAACGTTTGTGATCGTGTAGTAATAAAATGTTTCCGTAAGTAAATGGGTAGAAATAATATGTATTTTAATATTACATAGATATATAACGTCTAAGTAAAAATATATATTTTATATATATTTTTATATATATATTGTTCGTCACTTAATTTAAATTCTCGTATCTCACTTTACCATGTACGTTTTCTAGTATTTACTAAGTATAGTGATTTATAAAAATTTCGGCATGACCCGTTCGTGTTTACACGTTTTTCCAAAGTCTTAGACTTTATTTAAAACCATTTTCAAACCACTTTCAATCCACTTTTCATAATTACAAATTATACATCATCAAATCCATTATTATTTGCAACGTCCAACGTTTAAAAATAATTAAACGTAACGCATCTAAATCGTATACTATTAAATAAGCTATTCGCGAACTTATCCAATAAGCTACACCGTAGCTTTACGCCTTGGTGTTTTGTATTTATGTTGGGCCTTGGCCCGTTAAGTCCGAAAATGTAGTTTTACTTATCCATTTAATCCGATAAGCAAAGCATTAAGCAATAAACACGTGACCTAAAAATAAGCTATCAATAAGCTCACAATAAGCCAAGTATAATAAGCCGAACCATATAAGCTCAAAAATAAGCTCATGGTGTTGGGTCTTGTTGTGGGACGCGGCTATAAGCCCTAATAAAGTATATTTGAGCTTATTTATTAAGTCTAATAAGTTTATCGTTTGTCCTTTCAAAATAAGCTAGAAAATAAGCTAATAAAATATAAGTCAAACCAAAATAAGCTAAACAAATATTTCTTCTTTCTTTTCTAGTTTGGCCGAACCAAATATAAGCCCTAATAAGCTCAAGATAATCAAAATAAGCTTTTCCAAAAGCTTATTACAATAAGCCGAATAAAATAAGCTATAACATACTATTTTTATTACACAAAAATAACCACGATCACAAAACTAAGAATTTCTTATATTTCTATATATATTTTTTGAACCATATATACACCCTTTTAGGGTTTATGTAGTTTTAAAATCTTGTTTTTCACAAAATAAGTTGTACAACTAGCATGTATGCATCAAGATGATACGGAAAGTACAAGTTATTTAAAAATTTGAAGACTTACAAAGTTTGAAGATTTTTAAAAGGAAGAATGAGATTAGAACAACCCAAATGTTGTTTAATTAATACCCGGATGATACAAATGATCAAACCTTTAATGAATCTTCAAGTGTTTTTTTATCAAAGATGAAAAATTATGAAAGTGTGTGTGTTTCATGGGTGGTTCAAACAAAAGAAGGCAAAGAAGAAGAGAGAAAACTAAATTTTTAGTGTGTGTGTTATGAATAAGAAAATGGAAGCAACAAGATATAAATAATACAAAGTTTACTTCACACACTAAGTGTGTGTTGTATGTGTGCCGTATATAAGAGACAAAGGAAGAGAGGGGACCAATTTGATCCTCTAATCAAATTCAATTTAGAGCTAAACATGTGATCAAGGCTTGTCTTATTGATTTTGAATTCAAACTTGCTCGCCAAGGGTGCTAGTGGTAGTTGTTTGGGCCGAACAAGACAAAGGGAGGGGGGGACCAACTAATTTTCTTCATTTTATTTTGCTAGTGCTTCCCACTTGATTTAATTTCCATGTCTTGCATGCATAAGCTTATGTTATAAGTAAACCACGATTTACGCATGTAACGAAACGAATAATGGTATCACCGAAAATTATAAAATTTTATATATTGCCATAAAATGTAAAAGCGTGGCTATTGCCAAAATACTACAACGTTAGGCATCCCGGTTCGCTCCTGGACACGCAAAAGCTAAACGAAACTTTAAAAATTCAAATTGCTAAACGAAAACGGCTAACTTATTAGACTAAAATTCTCAGGGTGTCACATTCTTTCCCCGTTAGAAGAGCTTTGTCCCCAAAGCTCATGACGTGGTATCTGCCACCGGTGCAGAATTAGGGAAAAGATGCGGGTACTTCTTTTTCATTTGGTCTTCACGCTCCCAGGTGAACTCAGGACCTCTCCTGTAGTTTCAGCGTACCTTAACGATTGGAATACGACTCTGCCTTAAACGCTTGACCTCATGGTCCATGATTTCGACAGGTTCTTCGACGAAGTATAGTTTGTCGTCAACTTGGGTCTCATCCAATGGTATAGCAAGCGGTTCATCAGCCATGCATTTCTTCAATTTCGAGACGTGAAACGTACTATGAACTATACTCAACCTCTCTGGGAGTTCAAGACGATAGGCGACGGTTCCTACTTTGGCAATGATCTTAAAAGGTCCAATATAACGAGGGTTCAGCTTTTCCCGTTTGCCAAAATGTATCACTCCCTTCCATGGCGATACTTTTAACATGACCTTATCTCCTACCTGAAACTCAAGAGGTTTTCGTCTTACGTCGGCATAGTTCTTTTGACGATCACGGGCGGCTTGAATACGGCTCTTGATTTGAACTATTTTCTCGGTTGTCTCGTGGATGATCTCTGGGCCAGTGATCTGACTATCTCCAACTTCAGCCCAGCAAATAGGTGATCGACACTTGCGCCCATACAACGCCTCAAACGGATCAGCCTTAATGTTGGTATGGTAATTGTTGTTATACGAAAATTCTATCAATGGTAAGTGTCTATCCCAACCTTTTCCAAAGGTGAGTACACATGCACGTAACATGTCCTCCAACGTCTGAATGGTCCTCTCACTCTGACCATCGGTCTCTGGGTGGTAAGCAGTGCTCATATCCAATCGAGTACCTAATGCTTTATTTAGAGACTTCCAAAAATGTGAAGTAAATTTCCTATCATGATCAGAAATGATCAAAACTGGCACTCCATGCTTTGAGACTACTTCCTTCAAGTATTGTCTCGTCAACTTCTCTAACGTGTCATCCTCTCGCATAGGCAAGAAATGTGCAGACTTAGTGAGACGATCCACGATGACCCAAATCGTATCTTGTCCAGTTGCCGTCTTTGGCAATTTAGTCACAAAGTCCATTGTTATATTCTCTCATTTCCATTGTGGGATCTCTGGTTGAACCAACAAACCAGACGGTTTTTGATACTCTATCTTAAACTTGGCATATGTTAAATACTTGCTGACATAAGTGGCAATTTTTGCTTTTATGTTGGGCCACCAATACAGCTTCTTAAGGTCTTGGTACATCTTGTCTGATCCAGGGTGGATGGAATACTTTGACTTATGGGATTCATGCATAATTAAAGCTCTCAAATCACCAAAACGTGAAATCCAACTTCGATTGTTCAAACATAACGTTCCGTCAGCATGGGGTTTTAACTTGTTAATCATGCCATGTAAATCTTCGTTGATGAAATTCTCTTCTTTTTAGGCTTTCGATTGAGTACTCAAAATCTACTTAGGAAGGTCCAAACTAATAGTCATAACTAAGGCTCGAACTCGTAGTGGCTTAATACTCTCTTTTCAACTTAGGGCATCAGCCACCACGTTCGCCTTCCCTAGATGATATCAAATCTTACAATCTTAGTCGCTCAACAACTCTAACCACCGTCGTTGTCTCATGTTCAACTATTTCTGATCGAGAATGTGTTGCAAACTCTTGTGATCAGTGAACACAACGCACTTTGTACCGTAGATAGTGTCTCCACATCTTCAAGGCAAACACTACTACACTAAGCTCTAGGTCGTGTGTAGTATAGTTCTTCTCGTGAACCTTGAGTTGTCGGGATGCATAAGCTATAACCTTCTCCTTTTGCATTAAAACCGCACCAAACCCTTTATGCGAAGCATCGCAATATACCACAAAGTTCTCACTTCCTTCAGGTAAAGCCAAAATCGGCGCACTACACAGTTTCTGCTTCAACAACTGAAACACAGCTTTTGCCTTTTCTCCCTAATCAAATTTCACGCTTTTCTGAGTCAACTTCGTCATAGGCCTAGCGATCTTTGAAAAACCTTCGATAAATCGTCGGTAGTAACTGGCCAAGCCTAGAAACTAACGAATCTCGGTTGGTGTCTTGGGTGACGCCCAATCCTTGATAGACTAAATCTTAGCGGGATTAACGTGAATACCATTGCTATCAATCACATGACCAAGAAATTGTACCTTTGACAGCCAAAATTCACACTTTGAAAACTTGGTGTATAATTTCTCCTCATTCAACAACTTCAAAATCAACCTAAGGTGTCCTTCATGCTCCTTTCTGCTCTTGGAGTAAATCAAAATGTCATCGATAAACACGATCACAAATCTATCCAGATACGGTTTGCACACCTTATTCATCAAATCCATGAATACTGCCGGCTGCGTTATCAAACCACAACGGCAATACTTGGAACTCGTAGTGACAAAAATAACGCTCCTAAAAGCGGTCTATAGGAATGTATTACTCTCGAACCACTGAGTTGGTGATACCTAGGACTCAATCGATCTTAAGAAGACTCCTTATCCTTGTAATTGATCAAAACAAATCGTCGATTCTCGAAAGTAGAGTATCGTATCTTCACATAATCTATTTAGTCATAGTAGTCGATACATATCTTAAAGAACCATCTTTCTTCTTTTTAGATAAACAAAACTGATGCTCCCCAGGGTGAGAACTGGGTCTTATAAACCTAGTCAAAAGTTCTTCGTCACCTGAAGTGACAACCTTGCATTTCGGCTGGTGCTAATCGATACGGGGTTCGTGCTACAGGTGCAGCACCAGGGACTAAGTTGATTTGAAATTCAACTTGTCGTGCAGGTGGTAATCCAGGCAGATCGTTTGGAAAGACCTCCGAAAATTCCCGTATGATCGGCACGTCCTCAAGTCGCTTCTCCTCCGACTTATCCTCAGCCTTTTTGGATGTAACTTGCGCTAGGTAGACCTGATATCCCTTCTGAATATACTTCTGAGTCCTCGTACACGATATGATCCGTTGCCAAAATCGTCACCTCAGATTATCGATACTTCGTCTCCATAAGGTATACGGACGACCTTCTCGTCACAAACGATCAACGCGTGGTATTTCGCCAACCAATCCATACCGATGATGACGTCGAAACTACCAAGTTCTATGGGCATTAGGTCTATGTCGAACGGATGACCTAATAATCCTAACGTGCAACCTCTAAGAACAACATTTGTTTTTGAGATTCTTCCATCGGCAAGTTCTATGGCATAACTAGTGTCTAAAGTGGATGGTGTAATATCAAGTAAAGCACTAAAGGTATACGACACAAAACTTCTATCGGCGCCCGAATTGAATAACATGGAAGCACAACAGTTATTGAGAAGAAACGTACCCGTGACAACGTTGGAATCAGGGTTTGTTCCTCCTCCACCAATGGCGTAAGCCTTTGTTGTAGCCTCATTACCTCCAGTCTGGTTTCCAGTCTTGTTTCCAACTCTGTTTCTTGTCTGGTTTCCACGGTTCTGATTCCTCAACTTAGGGCAATCCTTCCTAAAATGTCCCGGTCTTCCACACTCGTAACAAACAACACCCTGTTGATTTCCAACTGGAGCTCTCTAAGTGTTTGGGGTAATAGTCGTCGTACAATCCCTAGTCAGGTGTCCAACCTTCTTATAGTTATTGCACTTCACTGTACATGGCCCTACATGGTGGTATTTGCACTTGTTGCAAAGTGGGTGAGGTCCAGTATACCCTCTCCTCTCATTGTTCCCAGTCGTGTAAGCTCTAACCACATTCTGCCCACTAATATTTTGCCTCTTAAATGGCGGTTGTTGTCCACGGTTATCCCTCAGGTTACTTTCCATCCTCCTCTTACTCTCAACACTCCTTGTTTTATAACCCTGGAGCTTCTTATCCATCAATTGGTTAGCAATGAGTACGGCATCTTGGAATCTAGCTGGGTTTGCAGTAATCACATTTCCTTGAATGTTGTCCGGTAGCCCTCCAATAAACCACTCAACTCTGTCCTCTTCGTTACGGACCATTCTAGTACACAACAAAATCAACTCCTGAAACATTTGAGTGTAAACAGTCAAGTCGTTACCTTTCATGGTCAGATTCCACAATTTAGTTTCCATTTTCTGAATCTCGTTCCTTGGACAATACACCTCAGTCATCAACTTCATAAGTTCTGCCCAACTCATGGCATAGGCGGCCTCATTCCCAATCGTTCTCTTGTGGGAGTTCCACCAAGTCAATGCACTGTTCAGAAGCGTGCACGAAGCATACTTCACTTGGTACTTCTCTGGACAGTTGCTAATGTGGAAAACTGTTTCCATCTTCTCGAACCAACGAGTCAATCCGACAACTCCTTCCGTTCCATTAAAGTTAAGTGGCTGGCACTTCAGGAAGTCTTGATATGTGCACTCTCTAGCAGGCATAAATCCTCTGAAGTTATAGCCATATTCTCCTCCGTTCCCATTACCATTTCCATTTCCTCCATTTCCATTTCCTCCATTTCCATTTCCTCCATTTCCATTTCCTCCATCTCCGTTTCCTCCATTTCCATTTCCTCTATCTCCATTTCCTCCATTTCCATTTCCTCCTACTTCTTCTTGTTCGACCTCATCTCCCATAAGGGGTCTAAGGTTTCTGACAGCGTCGCGCACTCTCAATGCTTCTGCCATCCGTCGATCGCTTTGCTCGTTGACTGCTTCTCGTGTCCTTGACGCTCCAGATCGTGTGTTAGGCATCTTCCTACAACATATCAACGTAACACTCGGTGAGATTCCTAGGTGATGCGAGATCACTAACGGGGTTAAATAAAATTTGCGATTACTTCACATAGAAAATACATGATCAAAAATATATTCATGGAAACCCCATAACGCATGATGCAAAAAGCATAAGTAAATCAAATTACGGCATCATATCATAGATAAATATCAATTTCATATCATCGATCATTAGTGATTACATCACATTGGTTTCAAAATACAGAAAATACGAGTTTCTAACACTACGGTCATCACTAAACGCTACTGGTCAATACTGCAACACTAATGAACATATCTAAGGACGGTAGCCCATGTGCTTCCTAGCACACGCCTCAAATCTGCCAACTCTCACTCGGTCATAAAATCGAAACCGTCGTATCTGCCTCAGCTCTCTCTGCATACGTGCCATGCCGCGCTGGAGTCGGTCAACTCTCTGACTCTCAACACTCGCGGTGCCTCTGAGCCTCCTGTTATCCCTCTCCAACTCAGCAACTCTCTCAGTCAAAACAGTGACTGCCGACTCAGCCCCAACAATCCTACGTCCCTGCTCCCTCTGAACTCCCTCAATGGCCTGTATACGATGGACTGGGATAGCCTCGGTGTGATCATGGAACCTCTGAACCAAATCTCCCAATGTCTCATACGTAACCTCTACTGCTCCCTCCTGAGCAGGCTCAGGGGTATCCTCTGGCATCACAGGATGCGTAACCCTCTCAACTCTGACCTCAACCGGGCCCCTCGTACCCGTCTCACTCTCCTCTCGATCAACAGCCTCAACTACAACTCTAGCATCAATCCCTCTATCTCTAAGAGCATCCGCATAAGCGAAACACTCGTCAATCTCTGCCTGAATCTCAGGGTCAATCTCAATCCCGTCGCTCCTCACAACATCAACATCCATCACTAAATCAGCCCCTCTAGACCTAGACGGCTCAGAACTCTCATCCTCGAAGTCAACTCCCAATCCAACCTCTCTAGGTACATATAAGCTCAATCTATCCTCTGAGCCATCCAACTAAATTTCGTACGTCTCAGGACTCCTAATCCTCTTAGGTGATGGTAAAAGATCTGCACGTGCATAAGACAATGCCCCAAGGGTAGGTGAAGATAACGGTACAGATGCAACAGGCGATCTACTCCTCTTGCGAGAACGGCTCGCAGAAGAAGAATCATGAGATGGTCTCTCGGAAATAGCAGATGAACGATGAACACTCGGGACCAAAGAACATAATCGATGACTAGATCTCGTACCCGATGGTGATGCTGGCAATGAATGATCAGAAGATGAACGACTAGATGCAGAATCAGATAAAGCATCCGCAGGAGAATCTGAAGAAGTCTCTGACGATGAACTCGATGATGAATCCGATGATGAATCATCCAAAGAAAAATGATCCGAAGAAGAATAATCAACTGAATGTCTCACAGCAAGACGATGAGTGGGTAACGGTCCAACCCTCTTCCTCGCAGTCATCATGTGTACCGGCCCATTAAGATGGTAGCGGTACGGTCGACCATGAGGAATAGGCTGTCCCGGTGCAAGAACCATGACTCGACGTCGAAGTGCACCAGATGCTGTAGGTGACCTCTGAGTAGAAAGGGTAGTCTTAGTGAATGGTGTACCATGGGTAGGTGATGGTGGTGTATCAGGTGTATCGCTGTCTGTGGTGTCATTAGCCGATGATAAAAATGGTGAGATAGCTGGTAATGATGGTATATGGTCTGATGATAGATCCTCAGATGGATCAAACTCCGTATCAGATGCAGGTGAGTAATCAGGAGACGCTGGTGTATAGTCGGGGTATGGTGGTATAGTAGGTGCTATGATAAGTATCTCTGTGGGTATCACTGTGGTGTTAGTCTCAGTAGTGGGTGGAGAAATCACTGGTGTGGTGTCAGGAATAGTGGTAGGGATAGTACCGAACAAGATAACTCGTCCAACAGGTGTTCCCACGCAATCCTCTGATGAATCCGAAGAAATTGAGATAACCGAAATAGCCATGACCTGCACAAGCAAAAGTTTATATAAATATCCTTTATACCAACCATGCATGATGCAGACAAGAATGATCAAACAGGTAAATGAACGAATGAATGAAATGAATAGACCATCAGATGCAATGTCGCGAAATGAAATGTGATATAATTATAGTAATATTAGTTATACTTAATATTTAATTACATAGTACATATACGTATTACGTATACGTAAGATCTCGTAAAGCACATATATTCACGTAGGATCACATACTGGTTATAGTCCAAACCTAGTTTATACTACCTGGTTCTCTATAACCTTAGCTCTTGATACTAATTTTGTCACCCCCCCAAATAGGGTCCCGTCTGATTCAGTGTCCGGGGGCGTGACGTTCATTGAATATCTCAAGTACAAACTTGACATCTCGATCAGAAGTAAGAGTTTTAGGAACACCATGAAACTTCACATTTTTTGCAAAATACAACCTCGCTACTTGACTAGCATCAAACATTTTCGAACAAGGTACAAAATGAGCCATCTTCAAAAATCGGTCAACAACTACCATAATAGAATCTTTAGCTCGCTGAGTACGAGGCAACCCTAAAACATCCAAACTGACATCTTTTCATGGAGCAACAGGTTCAGACAAAAGAGTATACAAACATGCATTATTACTATAAGTTTTAGCAATGTGACATGTACGACACCTCTCAAGAAGCCTGTTGACATCACGTTCCATCTTGGGCCAATAGAACTGTTCAAGAAGTAGGGCCAAGGTCTTATCACATCCAAAGT
>BQNB010017000.1:0-70705 GCA_026074375.1 Tanacetum coccineum | reverse complement strand
ATATTAATTGTACGAGATGGCATTAACACCATTACAACATTCTCTTTTACAGTCAAAGTTCAAGGTGGATACTCCTGGGTTAATATAGATGCGTCAAGCATTTGACTGGGAAGGTACACTTCAATCTTACTACTTCCGTTATCCTCTATTTTTGGAATGTGTCAAATCTAACTTTAAGAATAGTGTTGACAACTGTTTTTGATTTTCTACCGGCTCTTATACTTCATTCGCTTTCTATGATAAGTGCCTTTTACTTAACTTTAAAAAAAAGCTCCCACCTATTTGTTTCAAGGACTTAAATACTTTTTATTTAAGTTCAGGATGCCTTTGTTGTTGAGGAGATCAAGGGGACTTAGTGAGTTATGTCATCAATCATTGACTCGATCATCTTCTTTCAGCTTCAAGCGTCACTTGTTGAGTTATGCCTTAAGAGGTGGTGAGACTTTCTTTAGTCTCTAAAGAACTCTGAAAATGACTCCGTTCTATCACTAATGGACTTCATTTACATCTAGGGTATTTTGTGTTCCAATCCTAGTCGAATATCATTGGACTCTAAATTACCCTTATAATCTCCCTATATTTGAATATAAACAAGTTTGCTTGCTCGCGCTCCGCTGCGGGATGTTTGGCTGACGTCGGTTAGTCTCGGTACAAATTTGCAGCCTAATAAGCAAAAGAAAAAATCTGAAGGTGTTGCCACCATTCACATTGTTGAAACAATCAATAAAACTTTCTAGCTTGCTTCAACATAAACTCTTGCGACTATCAACTTCCACTTGCGTGACGATCGATTTCAGTTTCACCATTTGCTGCCCAAAATCCCCTGGTCAGATCCTGAGAATGCAGTATCCTACACCCAATTATTATTTGCACAAAACGATTACTACACACTCTTGGAAATTAGATAGGTTTGTCTGTCAAAAACCTGCGCTCCGCAAATAATAAGTTATGGGGTTAGAGTGGGTCGGGTTCCAAATCGCCAAAATCAGAACAAAACCCTAATTTTAAAATTAAATCTGCTAACCTAATATCTTTATCACACATAAAAATAGCAAAAATCACATACAATAGAGAGAAAGAAAAACGATGAGTGTTACCGGCGTTTTAGAGAGAGAAAGGCATCTCAGATAAGGAGAGAGAGAAACTATCGGTGGTATCTGGTATGTGTTTCGTGTTTGGTGTGTATGGTTAATAAAAACAGACCGGATATGGGGCTGGGTCACGCATTTAATGCATTCGAGTAGGCGGGTCAGGGTCGGGTCTGGCCAAGCTAATAAATGCTTTAACCCGGCGATCCTGGTTTTTGTAGGTTTTTATAATATTTGAATATAAATATAGCTTAAGTGTTTTTAGTGTAAGTGAGCATGCAAACTTCTTCTTACTAACTAAATTGAAGTAAAGTAAAGACTAGACTGATACTAAGAACACAAAGAAACAAAAGATCAATATTATTCATGGATTACAAAACATCTAAAACAAAGTACATGAAGTTCATTGTTGAGTCTTGCTCTTCTGTAATCCTCATCATCTCTAGCTTTACCTTCTTTGATAAGAGGATACGTCTGTCATCCCATGATTTTAATTTCTTTATCCACAATCTTTACCAACCTCATAGCTTAAGGAATCTTTTCAGTCCGGGCTGCAATCTTGTAATAGTCCACAATATGCATTTCAGAGACTCTCTGAAAATCTTGTTTTCCAAACACATCACTGAAGAAGATGTCGTGCTCACGGGTTTTAATCAACATCATATATGTATCGTATGTACATTTTTTGATGTACGTCTAGAAAGACCCCAAATGAATGGGAGCCTCAGAATATGTTGATTGCAAGATACCTAGAGTGACACGTGTACGAAGAGGGAAGTTACACGTTACACATGATTTGAAATGGCTGAAAGTGGGAAGCAAAGATAGGATGCGAATATAGCAAAGCGAAATGAGAAGCATGCGTCATAAGATGCCTTATCATAAATCATGATTGAATTGATGGGTGCCCATGAGGATTTAATGTTTTTATTTCAAATGCTCAGCTTCTTTTGTTTTTTTTTTGTCTATCTAAACAATAATTGGTATAAAATATAACATGTTACTAGTATTATTTTCATCTTTCATCATAAGATATTCAGAGTAAAGAGTTAAGTAGAATTGCACATATACTGATTTTAAGACTTTAAGCTTATTTGGGTACTGCATATTCTACTAAGACACATTTCATGTGCAATGAACCATTTATGAATCTCAGTATCTACTATGTTCTATACAAAATAAAACAAATAGTGTGCGCCTTTCATTCTTGTGAAACTTATTTCGGTACATTGAGTTTAGTTTATATCCTTCGAAAAGCGTTAAACATTTTATCTTCATACGTTTTAAGAGTATCCAATACATCGTGGTAAGGTCTTTAAACAAGAGGACAAAGGTTGAGGGTTCACTCACTGGATGTGTACATTCGGGGGTGGTAATGGAAGGATTGGAAACGGTCCGGGGTTAACCCGGTGAGGCCGTGTACAACTGAGTCAAATAGGCTCGCCCTCCCAGATAACACGAACAGAACCATGTCCGTTTAATATATCGTGTAGAAGTTGATCATGACTTACAGAAGTGCATTAATAAGGAAGACCATTCTAGGAATGGTGAGAAGACATGCATGAAAGAGGATTAGCAATTGCTTGGAAATAGTTAATGATTTAGGATTACAAGAAAAGCATTGGTAAAGCAAATGAGTAAATGAGTTTGTTGTTAGGTCAGATTTTTGCTAATACGTACTTCTTCGACTGGAACCCAATAAGCATTTTTTTCTAGGAAAGCAAAAATTTATTGAATATGCAAAAAGCCAAACAAATACATTAAGGAAGTAAACCATTCTTCAGCAAGTCATCATTTCAAATATCACTTTTTGTTTGTTAATTAAGCCACATTTATTCCAAGGGCCTGTAAAGTGTCATTGAATTGTCTATTTAAGGCATGCCTAACCTCCACTTGTTACTCACCAAATTTACTCAATAGTGTATGTTCCCGTGCTATGGAACAGTAGTAACACCTACCATATATTTATTGGGCTTTAAGAGGAAAGCTACACATTAGGGTTTCTTTCTATGTCAAGCAACAAGATATAAGCATGTATCTTTTTCTGAATTTCGGCACATAAGCATCATCACATAAGATAAAGAGGTAAAGGGTGATGACAGAAGAGAGTGAGCACCCATGATCTTTCTTGCAAATAGTTTGATTGCCTGAAGCTATGTGTGCTCACCCTCTATCTGTCATCCCTCAATTCTATTTTTGTTTATATGAATTTTTGTTTTTAGTTGTGGTGTTCGGCTTTTGGCCGATTAGATCCACAGAATAGAATTCAGCCACATAAGCTGTAAAAGTCTCCCAAAAGGGTTGGGCGTGTCTCTCACAAAATTGATAGGTTAGGTTTGTATTCTTGTATTCATGATGGTGCAAGTTAAGGACGAGAGCATATGGGAGGGAGTGGTGACAGAAGAGAGTGAGCACACATGGGCTTTTCTTGCATACTCAAGGACTCCTAATGCTTAAAGCCATGTGTGCTCACCCTCTATCTGTCATAAACCACTCTTACGCCTCTTGTTCTAACACGAGCTTGTGTCGTATGTGTGCGTGTGTATAGTACAGTATATCACAGATGTCAGATCGAAGAGCATAATTCATTTTCTTGAAATATACAAGTATGCTTAAAATTCCGTACTGTCTGCAAGATTTTTAGGAAAAGGGTTGTCATCGTTAATATAGTGACTTGAAAGAAGTCTATAAGAAGAAAGAAAATAAAATAAGAACCGTGTTTAACCATGGTCAAAAGTTGAACTTTACTTACCTGAAAGCAATTCCAGATAAGAAGAAAAAAAGACGACAAAAACCCAAATTATTTTATAAAAACACATCTTCCTTGCCAACCCAATTACTCGAATTTATAAATGTTTACGGAAGAAGATATGCTCTTGATTTAGATCCAGAAGATCTCATCTATTTTGTTATTTAGAAAACTAGTTTAGTTTAAAAAAAACTTCACGAATTTGCTTAAAAGGTCATCTAAATTTGGAATTATTATTTTTCTCTCTTAGATAATTTTAGTTGCTAGGGTTGTTGGAATTAAGTTTGCTTTTGTGCTTCTATGGCAGCTAGCTTCACATGGGTAACCAATTTCTACTTATTAGTGTTCAACTTCAGAGTTTTTGGGTACTAAATTGTTGAATAATCTTGAAGATTTGGCAAATTAATATAACCTAGTTATATAGTGTTAGTTCTGTTACAGTTAAAAAAAAAATGTTAAAGTCTGATATCACCCTTGTGTAACAACAAATAATTACCAAATTATGACTAATAATACGAGTCAATAGATGAAGCAAGGTCGAAGTTATTCATCTTTATTTTTCTAAAGGAAAGCGTCGGGTTACTTCAAGGTGATGTGCGCTTGAGATTTAAACTAGACATTCTGTTCTTACAACTTTTAGCTTTAAAAGTTGCAACAGATTGGTATGGATCAAAGGTTTTTTTTTTCTTTCAGGACCAGACTTGTACGCTAGCTTCAGACCTGTCCAAATATTGATGAGTTCATTGATCAAAATTCAATCCTATGTCCATTCTGAAATTGAGAACTTAATGGATCGGAAACTTAGCTTTCCTATTCTTTAAGTGTTCTATTGCTAAAGACCTATGCAGCATTGTTGGAATTTGGTGGATTTTGGTCTTTACAAATCTAGAGTTCGAGTTTAGACCTATCGAGGAAGGTAAATGAGGCCACGTTCTTAGTAGCATTATCAATGAAGTGACATAGTTGAAATCTCCGCTTAACCTCTATGTAATTGTTTGTTTGGTTTCTAGCTTCTTGCTAGTGACTTTAATAAAATCTCCATACTGTTTAATTTTTTTTTTTGAGAGATCGAAAAAGCTGAAGGTCCCAGAAGACATTAAACTGAATCCATTTGATTTGGTTTATCAAGTTCAAATTTATAAATATTATGTGATCCTTTCATGATAGAGACCAACTGTATAAGTTAATCCACTTGTCCTCCCAAAGCCTTAGAACTATTTTGATTTTCTAAACGAGAAAAAAAACCTCATTTTAAGGCTAGCAAGAAAACACGAGAAACAACTATGCGTCAACACAAACAACCAAATTCAAACAACTTGTAAACAAATTTCACAGTAAAAAACAACGAGACCTGAAAATTTTGCGACACCATAATGCTTTACTGTTATACTTCTCCTAACTTTTATAAGACTGCAACTAATCTTATACACAAAGGTGTAACACTACAAGAAAAACTAGAACGGGCGACGAACTTTTCCCTGGCGGCGGAAAAGGTCGCTAAACGACAAAAATCCATCTGACGTGGCACCAATTTTCATAGACTTTTTAGTCAAAGTATGTGGTGAGTTTCCCGGGCGACATGTCGCCCGGGATAACTTGGTTTGAGTTTGACCAAAATAATCAACGAAAATCCTGGCGGCAAATTTTCCCGCTCAAGTTTCCCGGGCGACATGTCGCCCGGGATAATATTTCCACGTTTAACATTTGTGTTTAGTGATAATTAATGCGTGTTAGTGTATAATGTTTTTTGTAACATTTTTCGTGTATAATGTTTTTTGTAACATTTTTCCCGGGCGACATGTCGCCCGGGAAACATTTTATTAAAATTTATACAGTTTTTTAATATTTATAAAACTGTATAATTTTTTAATACAATGTTTCCCGGGCGACATGTCGCCCGGGAATATTTTTATTAAAATTTAGAAATGCAAAATCACCGAAAATCCTGGCGGCAATTTTTCCCGCTCAGGTATCCCGGGCGACATGTCGCCCGGGATAATGTATTTTATCAAAAAAATTAATTTTGCCTTTTAAATCATTATTATTTATAAAATATGTTTTATAACTATACATTTAAAAAGATACTTATAAAATATATAAATACTTATATAAAAAACTACGTTTTCTAGGTTCGTTTCGGTCCGATATGCCGTATACTCTAACAAAAAATATAGTGTGTATTTTGTATGCCGATATGCCGTATTTTTTCGGTTCGATCAAGATATACACTACCCTTCAATAGTTGAACATGATGTATTGTATACTTTTTCAAGATGCACAAAAACAAACATTCATTTAGGTAAATATTATACATACCACTTCTAGTAACACAAACGACTTACAAACAGACACTTAAACATACGAATTACATTGCAAATGACAAACTACTCGAAATCATACGAATTACATTGCATGAAAAACTACTCCAAATCAAGTTTTTCCATTTCATTGAGAACTTCGTGAAATAGTGCAGCCGAATTAACTGTGTGTTGTTCCGGATGCATATGCATTTCCATTGTTGCCTTGAGTACACTTATCTTTCCACGCAAGTGTTTGCAGTTTGAGCACTCTCCATTTCTTGAAGATCTTAGAGAATAGTTTGTAGGTGTTGACGGTCCTGAAGAATAGCTTGGAGGAGTTGAAGGTCCTGAAGAATAGCTTGGAGGTGTTGAATGTCCTGCAGAGTAACTTGGAGTCGATGGAGCTCCAGAAGAACTCATCAATTCACGAAGTCGGGTCTCTTTCCATAAAAAAATCCACATCCAAAATGTTTCGGAGGCTGTTAAATAGTAAAGAAATTAATTCTTTTAACAACTAACCAGAAAATTTATATATTACACAAATAAAAAACATGTGATTGTTTACCTTTGATTTTGGACATGCATAGTATAGTTTACCGTAACTCTCAGGTTTATACGATTGTCGGAGAACTACATCTCCTTCTGCACACCTACACGCAAAAGCTTCATGTGGCACCATCTTCACCATCTTTTTGTGGTTGTGATGGTAAGAGTGTGTGATATGTTTGTGGTTGTGATAGTATCTGCTTTTATGGTATAAAAGAGTTTTTGGCGCAAGTTTTTGGCGGGAGTATTTAGCGGGAGTATTTGGCGGGAGTTTTGGGCGGGAGTTTTTGCCGGGAGTATTTGGCGGGAGTATCGACTCATCCGTTGAACATCTAATGTACAACGATAACATATCGACTCATCCGTTGAACATCTAATGTACAACGATAACATATCGACTCATCCGTTGAACATCTAATGTACAACGATAACATATCGACTCATCCGTTGAACATCTAGTGTACAACGATAACATATCGACTCATCCGTTGAACATCTAATGTACAACGATAACATATCGACTCATCCGTTGAACATCTAATGTACAACGATAACATATCGACTCATCCGTTGAACATCTAATGTACAACGATAACATATCGACTCATCCGTTGAACATCTAGTGTACAACGATAACATATCGACTCATCCGTTGAACATCTAATGTACAACGATAACATATCGACTCATCCGTTGAACATCTAATGTACAACGATAACATATCGACTCATCCGTTGAACATCTAATGTCCCCAATTCGATCGTCACTTTCACACACACTCACAGCAATGAAAATCAACAAGATTGTCACTCAATTCGTTAGGGCTAACGGATTAACCTGCAATCAAAGCTTACTATAGATTTAATCGAAGGTAGATCGTTACTCTCGTTAGGGCTAATGGATTAACATGCAATTCGGTAGATTTAATTTATTTCTTTTTGCTTATTTTGCGATATTGTGATGTTGTAGTGTAGTTTTGATAGAATCTTTGTTAGGTTTGTAAGTTGTTGATTTTTACAGTCTTTGTTACTAGTATAAAATAGGGTTCACAGTATGTGTTTGATAAAATGCTTAATTAGGATTTTTGTAATCTGCAAATTTTTTTTTTTTTTTGTTTTTTTTTACAAGTGTTCGATGAATGCTGGGTAGAAAATAAGGACTGAAGCTGTATATTGTATACTAAGTATTCGATAAAATGTCTAGAAAAACTATAAGAGGTAACATGGATCTTATGATTCTAAAGAATAAATGAGTTGTACAAGTGACTGTGATTGAATGAAAAAGACATTGGTAGGTTTTTAACAACGATTTAGTCTTTGTTACACGATTTATGTGAGCATATATGCGTTTAAACCTACCGGTGTTTGTTAGCTCTTAGTAACACGTTTTGATATGTGATTTGCAAACATTAGATTTTTAGAAGAACGTTGAAACACCTTTTATTTTGTTCTTAACTTTGAAGTGTATAACTTTGGAGGTTCATTCCTTCCCATTTAATTGACACTTGACAATGACTGTAAGGGTATATAAATAGTTTAGTCTTCTAAATGCGGCATGGTTTATGTAATTTCAGCCCATTGGTGTAGTTTCCACAATCCTGTGGAAATTATCACAAGAATGGTTTATAAAACTAATCCACATGTTTTTTTATAGTGGTTGCCAAGCAGGTGCTGTATGCAGGTTTTTGTTGGTATATCACTTAAGTTATTGATGTTATAACTCTTACAAACTCTCAGGGTCAACCTCTATTCTACAGTGATGTTTCAAAATCAGGGGTGTTACATACCATCGGACAAATACAGGTAATACTTTTGTTGGCTATACACTTTAATGGAAAAATAATGTAAAGCTCTAACTGCATTGAATTTGAGAGCTGGTACCATTGACAAGCAATAATACTTTTTATCAAGATCATTAAGAGGCCTGCTGCCTGCTGGTGATATGCACCACATTGTAATTTACAAAAAATGTGCAAGCCTATTAGATTACACATACTTGTGTTTGTTACATTTTCTGAGTCCATAGTATTCAAACCTATAGTCCAACTAGTTAGTGGGATCCCCAGAAAGTGTGCCTCGTTCCTCGGGGGGTTTTTGACTCATTAAAACTTGAACATGGTAACAAGACTGACCCATCTGTAAGTAAATCGTTTAAAAATGTCAACGGGGTTGCTATTAGAATGATATAAAATTACACTGAATGTAAAGATCTTCAAATATTATAGGTTAGGCTGTAGTATAGTATAATCATTGAGCACAAGTTGGATTAGTGTCTTTTCTCAAAGCATGTGTGCCATTGAAAGATTGACTTGTGCTACCACCATGCAGGGAAGGGACAAAGATTGCATTTTGGTATCATTTGTAAGGTCAAGCAACAATCCTAAGAACTGCAAATCGTCACTGCTTGGGGACTGGCACATGATCAATGTCGCCCTCACCCGTACCAAGGTTAGCTATCTACATGTCTCTGTGTATTCAGTACTGAAGCTTTATATCAAGAAGATTATTAAAAA
This sequence comes from Tanacetum coccineum, assembly GCA_026074375.1. NCBI lineage: Eukaryota > Viridiplantae > Streptophyta > Magnoliopsida > Asterales > Asteraceae > Tanacetum > Tanacetum coccineum. The sequence continues at coordinate 61,510 of BQNB010017000.1, read as the reverse complement.
TGAAATATTATACAATAAGCTAACCTTTTAATAACAACAAAATTTGGAAACCTTGTTGATAAAATCAATCTTGTAAGAACGAAGATGGGTCTTAATATCGAAATAATAAATTAAATAGAAAAAGCAGTAAACTAGAAGGTTAGAAAAGCAATCTGTTTGTCTTATCGTTGATTGCTCATGTTTTTAAGAAATATAAATCATGTTCCCTTTTTGTTTGTTATTTGGGTGCAGAAAAAGCTTGGGTAGCAGAGAACACTGTCATATGTTCCAATACTAAAGCTTTTAATAGAAAAAGTAGAAGGATCTTGTTCCAACTTGTTTTTGTAGATGGAGTTCCAACTTGCAAGTATTTATAAACTATTTTTTTGCTGTTTAGTCAATGAGACTAAAATCATACTCCTCAAGGATGTAACATATCTATCAATGGGAATGCTCAAGTTGCTTGTTCTTAAAGGAAGAAGGTCCGTTTCACAGTTATATAATGTGCTATTTGGATTTAACAGCTTATTAATTTACATTACATTTGTCCTTATTTTATTATTATGCAGGTTGATATATGCTGTTTTGACAAGACGGGAACACTGACATCTGATGACATGGTATGCCAACTACACACTATCTTTTGCGGCATGAAATTTTGTTACAGTCTCCAATTCATGCTTAATTTGTGGAATTTGTGATCTTCAGGAGTTCTCCAGAGTTGGTGGGTTGAGGGACGATATGGATCTAACAACGGATACTAAAAAAGTGCCAACTCGCACTTTGGAAATTATTGCTTCTTACCATGGCATGGTTTCTATGCATAGCAAGCTGGTACGATATATTGCTTACCTGGTCACTTCTTACTTCTATATTTTATTTCAGTAACAGTCCGAATATTGTTGCCAAACTTTTGCTACACTGATAGAGCTCTAAGGCTCTTTTGTTGCACCTAAAGAAGCTGAATTTGCATAGAATTTAAATTTATGTCACTGTAAGCTTTAAGGCTCTTTTAAATTTTTGTTCAATGGTCATAGGTTAGTGACGCTACAAAACTTGGACAGGGAAGTAGCGGAAAGTGGGCTTAAATTTGCTGGTTTTGCGGCAAGAAAAATATATGAAGTGCTCTCTTTTCAAATTTGTTGACAATATACTTTGCTAACATATTTTATGTCATGACATATACTTTAGGTATTTAACTGCCCCATCAGCCTTGCTGTAATGGGGTGAATGGTTTTGAAAATGTGGATGCAGCTTGGCCTTTTGTGCACAAAGTCATTTCCATTGTAAAGGTTAAATAAGTAGTCTTTTTGTCTCTTTTTATTAATATTTATGAGATGAACATTAACTGAAAACTGGTTTTTGTTATTCTAACCATGATTTTAGTATGATTTTATTTGCGCTTTCAGGCACATGTAGGGACTAGCTTTTTTGAATTATTGACAAGCCCTCTGTAGCAACAACTGTCCGAGGCTAAAACAAATTTTCTGCTCTGCAAATCAATGTTGAGCGAGAGTAATGACACCGCTATGCAGAGGTTTCAATATGCAAAGCTAAAGCAGATGATGATAAAGGTTAGACAAAGGAGATCCGATGATGGTTGGTCAGCTCCCCTAGTCAAATTGGGAACACTTCAAAGGCTTCATCGTTTAGTGTATGGGACATGACAATCCGTGTCTCCCAACACTGCTTAACATCGTCATGGAGTACCACGTGGTGGAGACAACCTGCAAATGTTCTGATTCTTGGACTTAACTGCTTGCTACCGCCTAACCCTAGGAGTGTTCATGCACTTGGATGGTGTTAGGTTAGGGAGTGTTCAAGCAAACATGTTTAGTGGCTTTTCACGCGTCTTTTCCTAATTCATTCGTCGCCGCACGCCGTCCATTTGAGAAGTGAAGCTGTGTTGAAAGGGCCCCGACGCTAATATCTTTGTGTTCTACGTCTTTTAATACAGCACGGATGGGGTCAGTTTGCTTTCATCCATATGTATATTTTCATTTTCATCCGTAAAAGATAAGCATGAGAAACAATAGTCCAGAGAGTTTGCACTCGATTCCAGCAGAATGGGATTATTCGAGTAGTAATATGTGAATTTGTTTGAATTAGCATGGTGTGTATGAGTTATTGGATTTGGGTTGATCTCGCATTATTGTATCAGATTTTTGTTTTGAGAAAATGCTAGTGTTTAATGTGTGTTCACGATTATGAAACAAAAATAAAGCAATGACTCGATTATTTTGTATACATAAGGACAGAATCTCTTTAGTAGCAAGCCTATAGGGACCATCATGAATGTTCAGAAAAATTTAAACCTATTCTGAATATTAAGTGTCAGTAAAACATTTGTCTCTGAGTTTATACTTTTTACCGCCTGACTTTTCAGTGACAATTTTTATAAGTAAGGTTTGTAGCAATCAGGAAACATTTACTGACTTTTTGTGAAACATTTGCTTGTACACATTTCGTGTGTCACTAAAAGCCTTTTTTCTTGTTAGTGGTGTAGTTAAATTTTTTTTTTAAAACCTCCGAATTTTCATTGGAATTATGTATTTCAATTATGTTGAGGTACTGTCTTGTTTATACATGCCAAGGTAATAGATAGCTTTAACGTAAGAAACAATCACACCAAAATTACTCAAACAATATAACTCAATAAAAAGCTTTGTTATTAAGACTACTCTTATAAATTCACCATTAATTATATTAATTTTCATCAACATCGCAACCAATTAATAACACCTCCTAACATCCCCAACCAACACCTACTAACGTACGTGTTTATGTAAGACATAGATTATTTATGATGAAGCAAATTCAAATAAGCATTATAAAGCTGTTTTAATGTATACTAGCTAGAAGTATTGTTTATACATGCAAGGTATATAGATAGATTAACCGTAAGAAAAATTAATAAAAATTAAGCAAAATTGATATAAGCAATAAAAAGCTGTTTTATAATGTATACTAGGAGTATTATACTATTATGGATTAAAACTGATTTAATCACTATTGCTTTTAGTACTTGTATATTGCATTCAGGCTATGTATAAATATTCAATATTTAATACATAGGGAGGGACTCGAGTCACGAGACACCCATGAATTTTCGCACCGTACAGTTAATTTTTGGTATAAAAAAAAAGTCGATTTTTCTTGAATGGATATAGTCAATTCGTGTCGTGGTTCCGTCTTATTTATACATGCTAGATATATACGAGTAGTAGATAGATTTGTAGTAAGAAAAAATAGGAATGTCTAACGGATGTGTTCAGGGCAAGGTTTAACGTAACTATAAATTTTATCTTTTTTATACAGTTGCACAGATTTTCTTGAAGCAACAAACGATGAATATATCTTCAAATATGTTTCAATGGACAAGTTTCCAATGTGCAACTGGGTACAGCCGAGCGATAAAGTTGTTTCTTTCTTAACTCGTTGCTTCGAGAAAGAAAACGCCGAGGCACTATTTAGACACGGAATGGTAAGAGCGGTTTCACGGGACATCCCTGAGTTCTTGCAGCTTGTTAACTTTTGTAAAAAGACCTAAAAATCAATTGTATCTCATAGTATCTTTTACTAAAAATATGATCGATGTTTTGTTTTGAATTTTGACAGACAGAGTATTTCAAACACTGTAATTTCAAATCCGGATTAGAGTTTTTGAAAAGGGCAAGCGAAAAGAAACATTTAGAGGCGACATACGTGTATGGGTTGTTTCTCCTTTCACGTGGAGATGAATCGTCGAGTAAACAAGGATTAGAGCTTTTGAATAGTTTGAAGAGTTCAAGACCAGGAAATTGGAATGTACGCGATTGCAGAGATAAAGTTGGATCGATATTATCTAATATGTTCTTTAACAAATATACGGGTACTCTTCAACAAGTTTACACAAAATGTCGAGATATGAACCATGACTATGAGTTTAGCAAGAGGGATTGGGATTTTGCTACAAGAGAGGATCTTTCAAGTTGCGATACATGTATGTGGTATCGTGAACTTGCATTCTTTTGTAAAGATCGACGCTTAGAGTTTAGGGATCATTAAAAAGTCGTTGAAACTTCGAGAACTAGTCGATCAAAACATCGAAAAAAGTCGTTCTAATATATCTTATCACTTGAAACATAGTTACCATAATACAAGTATGTGGTAAACATTTGTGGGCTTTGATTCCTTTATCTCAATTTTATTTGTTGTGTTTCTTACTGCAAATATTCCAATTATGTTCGCGTAGAGATGGCAACATGGCAGGTTTGGGGTGGCGTGACCGTTCTCATCCCAAACCCGATTATCAGAGTTCTCCCTAAACTTGCCTCGATTCCCGTCAAGGATCTAACCGGGCGCTCCGTTGAGGCGCGATGCTCCCCCAAACCAGCCCCCTCTTATATGGGTGTCCTTTTTAGTGCAATTCTCGATCAAAGCCGCAGCATTTCACATTTATTATTATTATTATACCGTTAGCAATAACTTTGACTATTTAATAATATAATAATCAAATGCAAACAAACCTTATTAAGTTGATAGTATTATACATAAACAATGATAAATTACACTGTCAAAAATTTCAACTTAAAAAATTTGACATTCATTTTCAATAATCACAATTTCGCAATCTTACAAAGATGAAAAACTAACAATATTGGATAAATATTATTTTATTACGTAAATACTACCAAAATGATGTACATAACTACATATTAGAGTTAAGTACATTTTTGGTCCATGTGGTTTGGTGCATTTTCTCACTTTTGATCCAAAAATAAAAAAATGTTTGGTTTTGGTCCAAAACACATAGTTTCGGTCCACTTTTGGTCCAAAAGACATAGTTTCGTTACACTTTTGGTCCAAAAGACATAGTTTCGGTTCACTTTTAGTCCAAAAAATTTAGTGCAAATTCACGGGATTGGACTAAAAGTGGACAGAAACTATGTTTTTAGACCAAAAGTGAACCTTTTTTGAATTTTAGACCAAAAGTGAACTCGCGCCAAACCACAAGGACCAAAAATGTAGTTTACTCTACATATTATTTGGGATAAATATTATTTTATTACGTAAATATTGGATTATTAGGGTTGGGAGTGCTCTCAGCCCCAAAACCGATTAAAATCCTCGTTTAAACCCAAAACCCAAACCGATTAAAATCCTCGTTTAAGCTCAAAACCCATCATGTAAACCAATTCTGGCCCGTGTCTTTCATGCTCTTTGCCATATGTTTATCTATTGACATAAAGGGCACACAATGTCGTCTTTCGTGCTCTTTGCCATATGTTTATCTATTGACACAAGGGCACAGAGTGTCGTGGCTTGGAAGAGGAAGGCAAGGTTTTGGTGTGCGTTAGATGCTCTTTGCAAATGAAAGGACGTTAAAAAAAATCTGATGTGACATGACGTGAAATCAGAAGATGTCGCACGACACCTTGAGCTCTAACAGATGTAAGCTAATGTGGTTAGTAGTAGTAAAAATGAACTTCACAGCCAATCGTCATTTCAAACTAGTTAGAAAAGTTCGTTTGGGTTAAGAACCAAGCCTATAGCCAACCGTAACGGAAAAATCAAATAAGAAACAGTTGGAATATAAACTCGAGAGAAAAACCTAACAGTTAAACTAGAAAGAAGTTAAAACGCAAAAGAATTTCGCCATTTTGCTGCGAAAACAACGGCATAACAGGAAAGCACAAATAAAAGAAAGAAAACACGCCCAATTTCATTTCCAAGATATGTTCGAGCTCTATTGCTCTCAACAAAAAGCATCATCTTACGATATTACACAAATATCGAATGTCATTCAAAATCCAAAAATACTAAAAACTTTCCGACTTAAAAGTTTCATGTTATTTAAAAACTCGGAACAAAAGAAGAGTGGTATACTAGCTCCACCGATAATAATCTTTCCAACATCGATCTAGGCTTCAACGGAGGCAATGTGGCAGATCAAGTCGATAACACGGGAGCTGCAAATACAAAGTAGAAAAAACCAAGTGTTACAAGACCATAATGTGTTATAAATTATATGTTACTTTTATAATGTTAAGTTAATATTTAGATTCAGATGCAAGTGTACCTGTATCCCCATTCGTTGTCGTACCAAGAGACAAGTTTCACAAAGTTGTCGTTCAAAGCAATTCCAGCCTTGGCATCGAAGATGCTTGACCTGCTGTCACCAACAAAGTCGGTGGATACAAGATCCTCATCAACGTATCCCAAGATACCCTTAAGCTTGCCTTCTGATTCCTCCCTGGTTTCATGAAAAAACGACATTACCAATCGGAGAACACGCTAGTGAAAAAAGGCATGTATAGCCAAGGAGAAGCGTTTATAAAATCTTACTTAATGGCAGCCTTTATCTGCTCATAGGTAGCCTTCTTCTCAAGTCTGACGGTCAAGTCAACAACTGAAACATCAGCAGTTGGGACACGGAAAGCCATACCAGTCAACTTCCCGTTAAGGGCTGGCAACACTTTGCCGACAGCCTACATAGATACAAACAGACAACATAAGAAACTAAACATTCACGGAACGACTATTACAAAAAAAATGATTATTATAGCATGTTTATACCTTGGCAGCTCCAGTGCTGCTGGGAATGATGTTGAAAGAAGCGGCTCTTCCACCTCTCCAGTCCTTCATTGATGGTCCATCAACGGTCTTTTGGGTGGCTGAAACATGGTTAACAAAATGTCAAAAAACGTTTTACTAATAACTAAAATGTCAAACAAGTTTAACCAGTTGCATTGCTACATACCGGTCATGGCGTGCACTGTTGTCATAAGACCCTCAACGATGCCAAACCTGTCGTTGATAACCTTGGCCAACGGAGCGAGGCAGTTGGTTGTGCAACTGGCGTTTGAAACAATGTTAAGCTCAGGCTTGTATTCTTTCTCGTTGACACCCATGACGAACATAGGTGCATCAGCACTTGGAGCGGAGATGATAACCTTTTTGGCACCACCCTGAAATACAAAATTATTCACATTCAGACAATTTCTCATCATAAAAAGAGAACTTTTAAAAAGGGTGGCAATGTTGATCAACTGTAAAATAAACATTTAACAAAGAGAGATCATCAGACCTTCAAATGGGCAGCAGCCTTGTCCTTGGCGGTGAAGACACCGGTGGACTCAACAACAAAGTCAGCTCCGGCCTCACCCCATGGGATGTCTTCTGGGTTCCTGATGCCAAAAACAGTGACAGGCTTCTCCCCAAAGAGAAGGGTCTTCTCATCCTTAACCTTAAGCTCGTGGTGCTTCCATTGTCCGTGGACGGTGTCATACTTGAACATGTATGTCTGCCAAGTACCATAAAACGATTTACTATTAGTAACATATTCAACAGACATAATAACACAAATACAGAACATTTAGTAATAGACGTGCATAAATATATCCAAAACTCCATAAACAACATTTACATGTGACATCAAAGTATACAAACAAACACACACGGAAAACTGGCTCCAAAAAGCATGCTACACTGTTCAAATCTCTTTAACCCAAACAACCACATATAGGACTCAAATGAACACATTACATATGCACTAAACCAATTTTTAGTTACGGTTGATAACCAGTTCGTATCCACTACTTCAGATCAAGTACACTTGTATATAACACTAAAACGCACGACCAGGTCCGACGTATTTTACAAATTCCTACTGTAAGCACATTTAAACGCAATATGCACAACCACAACTACTTACAAAGCAACATTACTACCTAACCGTATATTTACAATCTCAACATAACAGTAGCCATAATTTAACATTAACAGCAATATGCAGATCCTTAACATTAACAACAAAACATTATATTAATATAAAATAATTTAACCAATTCAACAAACATCACTAGTATAACTAACTTTTCAAAAAATGATGATCATACCATGTAGTCAACAGTGATGAAGGGGTCGTTAACAGCGACAAGCTCAACATCGTCTCTCTGAAGAGCAACTCTCGCAACCAACCTTCCGATCCTTCCGAAACCTATTCACAAAATAACATACAAAATCAAAACACAAAACAACAAAAAGTAAACTCGAAAAAACGCACCAGATCACAACCAATCTGTGGCATTGATTCTGATCTTATACATACTATCATAGCAACTAATTAAACTAACTTTTCAACAAACACATAACAACATACACACAATCACAAAACAGCAAAACTAAACTTATAAACCCTAGATCAGATCACAATCACAAAAACATTTCAACTCACACCTAGCATCACGTATAAAAACATAACTACTTTAACAAACTATTCAACAACCGTCACAACAGATACAATATACTCAGCCGTGACAAACGAATATTTAACAGCACCAATACATATGCATTACAAACACCCAAAAATAACACAATCGTCAAAACAGTAGATCAGATCACAAAACGACATAATATAACAATACATACACACACAGTCGTAACAACTACTTTAACCAACATGTCAACAATTATATCAACAAACACCCAAAACTAAGCTCAAAAATCACAATGAATCTGAACCTATTTAATATACACAATCATATCAACATGTATAAAACCATAACTAACTTTTCAACAAACTTAGCATTCATAGCGTAATAAGCGGATCATTATCAACATCACAAAACAACAAAAACAGTAGATCAGATGACAATCAATCAGTGACGCTGATTCCAATCAAAATAGGATACCTAACAATAATTTTAACAGCTAATTAAACTAAAATTTCAACAAACACCCAACAGCATATACACAAGCACAAAACGACAAAAACTAAACAAAAAGAGTGGATCAAACTCTGATCAGAACACGATACCTAACAGTAACTTTAACAACTAAATTAACTAAAATTTCAACAAATCATAACTAACTTTTCAACAAACTTCACAATCATACCGATAACTAATTCAACAAACACAGAACAACATACATACAAACAATCACAAAACGACAAAAGCAGTGGATCAGATCACAAACAATTCATACCTAACTATAACTTCAACAAACACCTAACAAATCATAACTAACTTTTCATTAAACTTAACAATCATACCGTATACTCAACGGTAGATCATAACTAACTCAGCAACAAACAACATGTATATATACACAAAACGACAAAAAAAGTAAAGTAATAACAACAGATCAGATCAGTAACTAACTGTTCAACAAACTTAACTAACTGTTGAAACAAACTTCACCGTAACAAACTGATCAACATCAACGACCATCACAAACGAACAAAAGTAATAAAAAAAAGTAGATGAGATGAGATCAAATATGTACCGTTGATTCCGATCTTAATCTTCTTGTCAGATCCTGCATAAAAATTAAAATCAAATAACAATTAGTTAAACCTATGTAACAAACAAGTGATATAAAGTAAAAAATGATAAATTAAGTGATATACAACATACCCATGGTGATTATAATTTGATTGATTGAATTAGGGTTTTGAAGGACACTCGCAAACACTGAGAAGGTGTTGGTGCACCGCCATTTGTGAAAATTGGGGTTTTCTATTATAGCCCCATTGGGCGGACTTTACAATGTGGTGGGTTTGGGTCACACTCCGTGTCGAATATAAATAGGACGGAGTAAAATATCGTCACAGTTTAGTTTTGTCAGAAATTGCAAGTTTTCGTCCTATGTTTGTTGAAACTGCAAGCGTACAAATAGGGCTGAGCGTGGTTTGAAAACTGGACCAGGCCGAAAATTAATTTGCTCAAAAATTCAGGACTGAGGACCGGACCAAAATGTTTGTCCAAACCCGGGTTGGTTTGCTCGTCGGTCCGTTCCGGTCAAACAAAGCATAATAGCTGGTTTTGCATTAGATCGAATTGTAGCGGACCGAAGACCGAAAATGAACAAAAGGGTGGAACGATGACCCGACTGATATCTTTTCGATCCGGTTTCTTGGATCGGCTCCCTCTCGGTCTGTAACTCAAGCCCAACATACAACTATAAAATTTTTTCTTTGGTTAAAAAATAAAATGGCCTAAAATTTCAATCCTAGTTATATTATTACTTATTCTTTCTATATTTAGAATTGTTCGTGAATTTCAGTTCGTGTTTATCTCAAACGAAATTGTCACACGTTCAAAAATATCTATTAAGTTTGGTTCAAACTATCATAGTTACCCTTGACATGGAAGTTATTATTACAAACAATAAAGAAGTTATAAATTAATTAGTTAAAAGTAAAAAATTTAAAAATAATAATAAGAAAAAAACTGTAATAATGATGATATTCTCAAACGGTATGTTTTTTGTCGGCTTTATTATTATTATTTTTTCTTTCCAGATTTAAATTTCTGTAACTTTATTTATCTATATATGGAATAATTTATTTTGATAAATAGTGAATTATGTATGCAAATCGAAAGTACAAAGTAAAATTCGCGCGGTGAAAGAAGTGTTGTGCTTTATCATTCATGGCTAGCGTAGAGGAATAGGAAAATCGAATTCTTTTAGATGGTTTAAATTATCAATCCAAAATCTGCTTGTATGAACACTTTGTAATCTATATATTGACTCTTAGCTTCTTGCTAAGAATTTTTATTTCAAATATATTTTGATTGCTGTAAGAAAAACTTGAACTTTTTTTTGAACGACAACTTTTATTAAAACCAACTAGCAAGAAGCTAGAACGAAATTACATAGAGATTAAATAGAAGTGTTGCAACCAACTATCCCAGTTAAAAATACTATTACATCTAGAGTGGTACCAAGTGAAAGAGCGCGAAACAATATCGTCAAAAATAACATCTTTACGAGGGACTTGCGTTGAGAAGAGCAGCTGATTCCGAAACAGCCATACGCTCCACCATGTTATATAAAAAACCCCTTCCAGCAAGCCTTTAACATTAGAACTTAACCTGATGGATTTGAACCAAATAAACCAATCAGAATACGAACCAAGGGCCGACCATGACAGGTTCCACCATCAGCATACGAGCCTGACGACATCCCTAACCAAACTGCAGCTGAAAAACAAATGCGACGAGTCTTCATGAGCTGAGGAACAAATCAGACACAATAAATCTGAAACGTGGACGCCACAATGCTGCAAATTGGATCGAGTTGGTAACCGATCCAGGAAGACCTTCCAAGCAAAAAAATTTATTTTTATCGGAACGTATTTAACCCATCTTGTAGCAGTAGGAGCTTTCGGCAAGAAACATTCGTCAAGGAGGGTGCGCACATCTTTGACCCGAAAAACACCTTCCCCATTCAAATCCCAAACCCATCTATCTTCCATATTGGACAACATCGTCGCTTCAATAGTTTTTTGAAGAAGATCTAATTGAGAAGCTTCGACCCCTCCTCTAACTGTGCGACGAAGAGAAGAGGTAACCGAGTACTGCAGTTTATCGGCCCCCGTACAATCTTTATTAATCTCCAAAGCATAGATACGTGGGAACATAACACGAAGTTGAGTATCACCAATCCAAACCTCATTCCAGAATTGCGTGCATAAACCATTACCCACGCGAATATGACAGTGGGAAATCAAATCGACACCACTATCTTTAAGCATATAAACTTCCCGAATGATGGAATTCCAAGTCGAGAAACAAAACGGAGACAAGTTAGGTAACGTGGAGCCATGCATGGACTTGATGAAGCGGTACCACAAGAAAAACTTGAACTTGATTATGTATATTAGATTGTCATCATGTATATATAATGATATCTCTCCTCTTTAATGATATCTACATGTTGTGTTTGACAACAAGTATTTTAGAGCATTTAGCGTTAAGCATTAAACGTTAGTTTTTCAATGCTTGCTTGGCAAGAAGCATTTAGCATCTAAGATTTGATTAAAATGCTTTTATTCTAAATGCTCTTCATATTAGCTTTGAGAATATTAAATTAACATTTTCGAATAAGCTTTACTATAATGTCCCTATCTATTAATTAATGAGTATTGTTTATATGTCTATTTACGTCATTTATCTATTTAAAATTATAGCTAATGCTATGCAACCAAACGATTTTATGGCTGTGTTTGGCAACAAACATTTTGGAGCGTTTTGGAGCGGCAAGCGGTAAGCATTTTAGATGAAAAGCTTGTTTGGCAACACCTCAACAAGCGTTTGAATATTATTTAACCGCTCCAATCTCAAATTCTTCTTGAAGAAGCATTTGAAAAACTGCTCCAAACAGTTTGTTATAAAATTACATTTATGCCCTCAAATATAAAATTTATAATTTCTTTAATTAAATTATATGCTCTTTTTCGTAGTTTTTACTTTTTAATTACAGCTTACAGCTATGTTACCAAACACCTTTTTTAAAACAAACTACTATTGCTTACTGCTCCTGCTAACTACTCCTGCTTACGTACTGTGCTTACTGCTACTGCTACGTGTCGTCAAACATAGCCTATATAACAAACTGTTTTTGCTAACTGCTCTTGCTTACCGCTTACTGCTTACTGCTTACTGCTTACTGATTACTGCTTATTGCTTACTGCCAACTGCTTACTGCCAACTGCTAACTGCTACTGCTACATATTCTTATGAAAACGCTACTATTGTTACATCCATCTTTGAAAGTTGACACAAAAAGTCGACTTTAAACACCATGGCTTGTTGTTTCTTATGCTTACACCAGGAAAGTAATTCATTTATGATAAACGGACCATCAAGGATTTGTCTGTTAGGAAGAAACGCAGTTTGAACATCCGATATAAGATCAGAGATGACCGACGAAAGGCGAATGGCTAAGATTTTTGTGACAACCTTGTAAAGACTCCCGATTAAACTAATTGGACGATAATCATTAACGAACTTAGGGTCATGGGTTTTCGGAATGAGAGCAATGAAGGAGGAATTACAGCCTCTAGAAAATGCAGTATGATCGAAAAACCACTCCACCGCAGCACAGAAATCAAAACCTAAAATGTCCTAGAACTTACGGAAAAACTCAAAAGTACAACCGTCTGGTCCAGGAGATTTGTTCTCTCCATAACCCCACACAGCATTACGCACTTCGTCTCTAGATATCGGACTCTCTAACACATCAACCTTATCAGAATTCAATCTATTAGGAAAGGTATAATTAAGTTTACACCGGTTGGCAGCCGGGACTCGAAATCGATTAGCAAAATGCAAGCGAAATTCTTTTTTGACACGACAAGGATCATCCACCCATTCGCCATCAACCATTACACCTTTACTAGCCAAATTTTCTCGTTTACGATTGATGATTCCATGGAAAAACTTAGAGTTTTCGTCACCCTCGATAGCCCACTAAATCTTAGCCTTTTGCATATAATCACGAGCATCGGAAGACTTAATGTCATGCAAATTTTTTAATAAATCTAAACGCGACAGAAGAATATCATCATTTACGCCCCCTTGATCTAAGATTTTGTCAATATCACACAGCTTGGAATGAAGATCCATAAATCGACCAGATTGTTTCTTTTTATAGTCATTAACCCATGCCCGAATCTCCTTTTTCAGGATTTGTAATTTCTTCTTAAACCGAACCATCTTATTACTATCATCGAGAGCAATATTGTTCTAAGTTTCCGACACTATATGATCGAAACCCTGTAAGCTAAACCAGGAGTGGTATACCCGAAAAGGATAAGGCCCATAATCAGTGACCACTTCCCGAAGTAGGATTGGCCTATGATCCGAGAGATGCCTATCAAGACAAATACCCGAGAGGTGAGGGAATAAAGAAAGTAAACCATCCGTTACAAGAAAGCGATCTAATTTACTCATTTTCTTAGCCGACTGATGAGACCATGTAAATGAGTACCCTTCCAATTGAATTTTAACAAGCCCCGAATTTGATATAAAACTATTAAACTCATTAGCACTTTGCACATTGAACACCGACCCCAAACGATCTTCCATACATCTAACTTTATTAAAATCTCCCATGACCATCTCAACGACTGATAAGAGACGAAATATAGCTCCATAAAGTACATTTGCTAGTGATAGACTGAGGAGCATATATGGAGATCATTAGTAACTTCGCCTGATTAGAAACCCATGATCCGTATAAAGCAACGAAATTGTCCGAGATAATATGTTACTCTTTACGAAAAATACTTGGATCCCATGCACATAAAATGCCATCTGAATTACCAACTGCTTCCCTAATAATATGCTCGAACTTATAATTACCCCATAACACTTTAACATCCATATCAGAAATACGGTCCAGCTTAGTTTCTTGAATAGAGAGAAAATTCACCTTATGTTTATTATTTAACTATTTAATCCAATCTTTCTTAGCCTTGGATCCTAGGCCTTAAACGTTTAAAGACAAACAATTTATTGGAAACCTTCATGAACTCCTTGTGATCCGATAATTCTCTCCATATCATTCATACATCCTTCCATAGCAAACCTCATAGTTTGACCAACCTTAATCATATCGTCTAGAACCTCCAAGATTGAGCCGCCTTTTTTGTACTTATGACCAACACCAGGAGAAACATGTTCGTTAAGAGGTTGAGCATCCTCCAAAACGCGTGAACTGAGACCTTCCGAGCGACATTGTGACATAGAATTTTTCGTACCTTGAGCCTCCTGTGCGTCTTTGTGGGAGTATTCTCTCTCGGGTGTAAATCCAGGTGGGAAAGGAATACTTGAGTCCAACCCAGAGTTTGCCTCACCTTTACCACGTTTGTTAAGTAGGTCGTAAAGGTTAAAGGGATCACTAGAAATCTCCTTCTCGTTTGATGACAGATTCTGTGCTTGCTCGTGCCCCGAAGAATCAACCTGATCGCCAAAATATGTTTCTGACACACCTTCGACATCGCTTTCGTCATCCATGTTCACCTGCTTACTAGTGTCAACATTATTCTCTTCAACACCCTTAACGGAGTCATCCTCAGAACAGTACTCGACATCCTTATTGTCTTTGAATGTCGGAGACCAGACGAATAACTCCTTAGCTCTTAAAACAAAGATTTTACCACGAACAATAATCTTGAATTTCTCAAGAATATTGTCCTCTTGTTTCGTCTTAATACAAATGCGTTTACGAGCAAAACAATCCTCCTTGCTATCTTCAAGTTCTAGCACCTCTCCCCAACGAGACCCAATCTTAGTGAAAGTAGGTCGCGACCAAGCATGTAGAGGGACTCCCTCTATATCAATCCAAACAATCC
Organism: Tanacetum coccineum; assembly: GCA_026074375.1. Taxonomy (NCBI): domain Eukaryota; kingdom Viridiplantae; phylum Streptophyta; class Magnoliopsida; order Asterales; family Asteraceae; genus Tanacetum; species Tanacetum coccineum. Next base: position 46,404 of record BQNB010017000.1, on the reverse strand, counting down.
GCTCCCTAGATACAAAGTCCAGTTGGGCATTGCATAATTGGCTAAACCAAGATGCGATACCAACATGTTTCATGAATCTCATTTTGGTCTTGACCGATGCCAGCTCGATCATAACCCACAAGCCACCCAAATACGCAAGTTTCACTTGTTGAAATCCCTCATTCAATAATAGAACGCGTAAATTATTAATAGAAGAAAAATCCTTGACTTCCCCCATAACAAAATTATCAAGGTCTCGTTTCACCACGCATTCATCATCCAAAACCATGGCAGGAGATGAGGAAATATGATTGAAATTATTAGGATTACCTTTCAAAACCGAAGCAAAAGAAGAAACCCCATTAACAGCAGGTCTAGTTGTATTAAATGGCCGAGAGGAGTGGATTGGAGGACGTTCAAACCGAACAACGTTTGCGTGCAAGTGCATGCGGCCAATCCATAAAGTGCACAGGTTACCCACAAGTCGATCAACATTATCGACCTTGATAAAACGAACGAAAGCAAACCGTTTCTCTGTTTTTGATTTACGATTAGGGATGTAAACATCAACAACAGACCCATAACCCTGACACACCTCCTATATATCTTTAGATGTAGTGTTATCCGGGAAATTCGTAACAAAAATAGATTTGGAGATCAACCGGGTGTGGTCGACATTACTACGAGCCCAAGCCGCCATGAAGGAAAAATAAATAATGAAAACAAACCCTAGAAAAGAAAACTACCTGATCGATACCTAAAATCATGTCAATCGAATAAAAAGTAATTAGAATAGATCACAGAATGCGCCACGTTCCACGATTCCTACCAGATCACGCAAGTAATAGGGATCAATCAAGATTGAAAGCCTAAGACCAATCACAATGGTAGCAGCGAACGGAATGAAACAACAATTAGGATCCATATAATCAAGTGTTATTCAATGATAAATGATTAAACGGGAGGGATCAAGCAGCGAGAAGATAGGGTTTGAGGTATTTGAAAATCGCCATGGTAGATTTCAAAAAAAAAAAAGAAACTAAATATGCTAATTGAGTAATGTTATATTGTGTTGTATGTTCTCTTCTAGAAGCACTCTTAGAACATGGTTATTAGATTTCTTTTATTAGGTGATGTTTGGATTGCTTATTAAAAATAGATTATGCGTTTTGAAAACGCATAATCAGATAATCAGCTGTTAAAAAACGTGATTTTGAAATATAGTGTTTGGATTGGATTATGTTGTTTGATATTGCAATAATCAAATAATTAGTTTTTGAGTGTTTGACAAATCAGATTATTTCATGAGTTAACATGTAAAATTACCGAAAAGGACATTTTTATATTTTAATAATTAACAAAAAATTAACGTTTCATTTTATATTTTATTTATCTACAAAAATTTAACACGCATAGTAACATTTTACAATATATACATCATATACAATTAGAGAGTATTAGAAAGATAAAAGCAAAATTCAGAGTAATTTCTCATCACCTAACTCCTTTCTTCTTCATCCTTATCCACCAAACATTTGTTCTCTTTATCTTCTTCATCCTTTATACTTTATTTTTTCAATCCATTTAAAAAAGTCTCATATATTTTCCTTAAAACTTAAAAGTACAGAAAATGGAAGTCACATCGTTGCTCTACAATTCGAGTTCTTACATATCGTAATCAAACATGCTCCAACGAACAACTCCAAGAACAGTTTTCATCACTCACATGAATCTTCATCAAATATTTTGTTGAGATTGAAAGGTATCTGATAGAAAAGAAATATGTTTTTTATAGAAGTTTGGTAATTTTTCAGTTGAAGGATAATGGCGTTTTCAAAAAGCAGGTGAGGAGCTGCTTTTTCGAAACCACGTTTTGAGAGTGTCAGAACGCAAATAAGTGATTTTTGTTTTGTGCTTACCAAACACTATCAAACAGATTATTGCGTTATGAAAACGCAATAATCAAATAATCTAGTTGTAAACGTACTCCCAAACACCCCCTTACTCAGATGAGTGTGTGGGTCTCGTAGATAACATTTAAAAATAAGTTAGCTAATTAGAAAGCTAAAACAATGTCTTTCAAAAGATTTTTAACATTGATAAATCGGTTATTGGTAGCTTTTCAATGTAGTATTTTTCGATGTTTCGTTTGCACTTGAGTGTAAATCAAATTTTGAGTGGAACCTAGGTTGAAGAACCGGGTATAGTGGATTGTCAAGCGTTTACTTTTGGTGAAGGTGGACTTCCTCTACTACCCCTTGAACTCGTGGAACCGGTAGAACATGTACTAAGTCTTCGTGGGTTAGTGGGAGTGGAAGAGCGTGGAACATTTGATGAGGGTTTGTGATATGGTGAAGATTTTCTAAGTGATGTTGTGGCATGTTTTACATGATTACATGTGTACACACATTTAAAAAAAATATTTAGATAAGAAAATATCCTAAACGTAATATGTTGAACGTTTAGATAACTAAATGCATTACATCTTATAAATTGTGACATTTTGTATATAACATTTTTTCTCAAAATGTCTCACTATGTAATTTCATCCGATACCCTCAAAAATTTCACAAATACAGGGAATGCCCTGCACGGCAAGGGCAAATCTTTTTTATTCAGATGTGTATGGCTCATCAGGTTAATCCCGAGACCTTTCCGATTCATTTCTATCCACCCTAGGGCTGTAAACGAACTGAACGTTCAGTGAACATTTCGTGAACCGTTCGGTAAAAAGTTCGTTTATGTTCGTTTATTTATTAAATGAACGAACATGAACAACATTTTTATGTTCGTTTAGTTAAATGAACGAACATGAACAAAAGTCTTGTTCGTTCATTTATGTTCGTGAACGTCCGATTATTCGTTCGTTTATGATCGTATATATGTTTATGATCGTCTATCATATTTTTTTAATTATATAGTTTTAAAATTGCTTTACTTAAACAAAACAACACTTATAAAACACAATATGGTGTATATTATTATGACTTTTATATTTATTTACGTCCTATCGTTTATGTTCGTTTAGTGTCTAAATGAACGAACATGAACAACCTTATTTCTTAATAAACAAACATGAACAAGAAAATTTGTCACCGTGTTCGTTTATTTGTCCGGCTAAAATTAAATGAACGAACATGAACAAGGCTCCGTCCGTGTTCGTCCGGTTCGTTTACAGCCCTAGTGACATGGCCTTAATCTGAACCACATAAATCATCCTTCAAAATGCCCGTGCATGCACGGGGTTATTATGTTTTTTAAAATATATGTATGATTTTTATTTTTTATTTATTTTTTATAAGTTATGTTATAGAGTATTATCGAAATCATATGAAGAGAATAGATTCATATATTTTATATATTATATATGAACTTGAGGATAATTAGTAATTTTTTTATTTACCTGTTTTCTAACTCGACATTGTGGGCGGACTAATCTCACAAAAACTACTCTTTTATGTAACCCGAAGTCAGCTCAAGTAAACCCTCTGAGGCCACAAGAATATTAATTTTCTCTTCGTTATTTTCGAACCATTGACCTCCACTTTGAAAGGCTGATATTGTTATTGTTGGGTATGCAAATGATATTGTATATGTTTTATGATTATAGTTGCATTATTGTGTCAGTTATACTTAAGATTCATAGTATTACTTTATGTTAAAACATGTAAAGATTTAGCTTCGCAATCGAATTTAAAAATATCAAGTTAAGTTATCAAAAACGTCAATATTTATAAAATATAGAAAATTAAAAAACTCGAATAAGCGTTTTTTATGCTCTCGTGCATAAAGATAGGTTGGTCAAACAAAGATTTACCCTAGGTCATATGTTTTAATATATATACATATGTAAAAAGAGTTTTACCCATTTTTTCGTAACCAACACCTTTTTAAGATATAAAAGTGGCCTAGATTGTTGTATATGATTTATAGGCATACACACATGTCAATGGAATACAGACATTTTGAGAAATTTAAATGTTAGAATTTTAGTACGTATTAAACTAAAAGAAAAAAATGCAATTCTTCCGAACACATCAATTAGAAAACCATTTTTCTTTATTTATGATATTTTATGTGCTTTGATATTTTTCTATTTGGTTGTACAACATGATTTCAGGCCGACAATGAAAAATTCACCAAAAAGTCTTCGGGTAGATTTGGGATGTGATTAGATACTGTTAAATCTTTGTTTGGAAGTACAAAATTGTTTACGTTTGTAGTAATTTAAAGTATAAAGGCTACGGGTATAAAGTTTAAGGGTTTATTTGTTTATTTTTTAAAGTTATAATAAGACTTGTAAATTTATAAATTTACACTTAACTCCATTTAATTTATTTAAAATTAAAAATCATTAAATTTTTATTAATTACCTCATTTTTTCAAGTTTTTTTCTTCACAAATTTGACACGTATATTTTTATGTGTATTTTTTTTCATCATATTTCTCCACAATTTTTTTTTTAATTTTGACCAAATTGATTCAATTTTGACTTTTTATTGACCAATCAGATCGCACGATTTTGCCTACGTGGCAAAATCAAGCGTTCTAATTGGTCTAATTTTTTAATTCAAAAAATTCAATTTGATAGAAAACTTCAAAATGATGTAATTCTTTTATTATATAAAAGATGCGACTATTTGGTGAAAGTTTGTTTTCAGGAAAACATAATTGATAGATGGCATGATTGTAACCACAAGTAGATTCGTAAGGTGGTTTGGAAGTGTGCTATCAAAATTCAAACTAGTTATTTTGTATATGTTTATTGAATGGATGATAATCATTTTGTTGTTGATGGTCATGACTCATGACTTAAAAATTGTTATGGTCTAAAATAATTAAAAGTCTACAATATATGGGGAGTCAACTCCCAATATGCAAAGAAAAATATGACATGATTAATGGCTTTTGAGACCTTGGAGCCTTGAATTCTTTGACATAGACCAACTAATTTTTTTAAAGATCAATCATGGGACTACACACTCATAAAATACCATGTCCATCATCCTTGAGGCAATGAGGCATGATCATCGCCTAATAGGAATACACCATTGATTAAGAAGGTTCGCTTATATATAATTTATCTGTTTTGTCCTAGTGACAAAAATTATAAATCTAATTAAATTTTTTAATAAAATTATCAAATTGTAAAAAACACACACTAAAGGAGATTTCCAAGAACACTATGCGTGTGTTTGTAGTTAACAGTAGCAGTTTGATTTATAAAATTATTTGGTGGAGTAAATGTAGTTATAATTATAATATGTAAAATGACGTAATACTAATTGTTAAATGTTTTTTCAAAGAAAACATTGAGAAACTAGCATTTTTATAGTTTTATAAATGCTAATTGCTTCCTTCCAAACAAACTTTCTACAGAGTAATAATAATGCTACTCCATTCGTCTTAACCCGACAAAAAACACACCGTTTAAGAAAAGTGAAATTAGTATTGTTGTCTCTTTCTTACTTTTTAACATAATAACAGTTTTATCCTTAACTAATTAATTAAAATATTCTATAAAGTTTGTAATAATAATTTCAAACAAATAATGTGGTAAACTTGATCAAACTTTTCTATTTATTTTTAGTAGTAGACAATTAAATTAAAGTATCACAAAAAAATGTGAACTATAAATTTGAGACAGAGAGAGTAAATGATAATAATTACTCCAAAATACTCTAAAAAGCTTCATGCCATACAAAAAATCTTGTTATATCGTAATATACATGGCCGTCTCTAAAATTATAGAAAATTTGAGGGCTCTGTACGAAATTAAATAATGAGACCTTTTTAAGAATAAATGTTGTATATAAATCGTAACCGTTTATAAGATATAATGCAATTAGTTATCTGAACGTTCAACATATTACTCATTTAAGATACTTTCTTCTCAAAATACTTTTTCTTCGTGAAAAATATATGTACACATGCATATATATAACTATTGACGGGACAAATTTTGAGGCACCTAAAAATTTTGAGCCATGTGCGGTCGTCTACCTTGCACATCCTCGAAGACGACCCTAGTAAGATGTACAATAATAAATCCTCTAGAGAAGTAATAACTCAAACACAATTTAATATCTTATGGACTTCAAAAAGGTTGATGATTGCAAGGGGCCACATATTCTTTATGATTAGCTGTAAAGGTTGAGGATAGTGCATGGCAAGGTGGCAGCAAAGCACATAACTATAACTATATTCTATAAAATCAAATAAATAAATAAGAAAAAAAGAAAAAAAAGAACAGGATATATTTCAAGGGTTTGAACCTGACGTGAATCGAACACGCAACCTTCTGATCTGGAGTCAGACGCGCTACCATTGCGCCACAGATCCTGTTGTGCTATTCTTTCATTCTGCACATATAAGAACCTATATTACACAATGACTGTGCTCTTCAAACATAATAACATATCATTACTTTTAAGTTTTGTACTATGGTTTTCTTATAATGCCTTTAATATAGTTTTTTTTTAATTATTTTTTAACAACGATTTTCGAATTTTACGTTAAGAATGCGTGATGTGTAATGTATCACACGTCATTGGGCTTTTTTTCTTCCTATGGTGGCGCCAAACTGCACCGTGCAAACGTGCAACGTCATAGCAGCTTATCTGTCACATGCCATGGGTTGGAAACGTATTTTTTTTATATACGAGTGAGTAGGGTTTTTTGGTGGTGTGTTATGAGACTCACATGCAATATAACATGTATAGCTGATAAATGTGTTTTAGTTATAATGGTGTTATATTGTATGTGTTGAGGTAGCGTGCCCTATATAATGTATAAGATACGACTGCACCTGGCTCTCTAATTCATTAGGTATGAGTTCATTGTTACAAAAACACAAACATTGTAAAGAATCCTTTTTTTGAAATAACCGGTGTGACAATATCGAATAATTTGCACCAAGCAAGAATTAAACTTAAACATCTCCTATGATAATCATAAACTTTTTTCACTGGTCCTTGAGTTGTCTATTATTTTTTGCAAGCTACTTGTATAATTGCATGTTTATTGGCCTTGGTAAACAAACTAAATAAAGGATTCAATCAAAAACACTACCAATTTCATAACTTTGTGTATGACCCCACAAGACTTTTATTTTGTACATTATAGATTACATTGTCGCAGTAATCTATTTGTAAAGCTTTGTTGATGTTACACTCCCTCGGTCCCTCAAAAATCCATGTCGACAATGTCGATTGACGTGTAATTTGGCTCCTCAAACACATTGTTCCTTGAGTCATAATTTATGGCAGCTCTGTTAGCATATTTTATATTATAACCTTAATTAATTTACGTCTAATTTATTTGTACATATTATGGTAGATTTGTTTAGGTAATAATTAATTAATTATCATAACGTGGCTTCTGAATCTTGATGGGAAGTTTGACTTTTTTTTTGAACGGCAAAGATGGAATATATATATAAAAAAAGAGACTAGCAAACTAAATACGGCTTATGTTATATATTATAATTTTTACCTTATATGGAGTTGATCCTACTCAATCTCTCAATATAAATAGGAGATTAGTTCTACCCCGTAACACACACACAAAAAATCCATCATCTTGTGAGAGGATTCGGGAGAAGATCAAAGCTCTACCGGGTGTTCTATAACGTTCTCTACACTCAACTCAAGTAAGTCTATCTTTTTATTTACGTATTTTTTATATGATGTTCAAACATAATTATTAGGAATTAAATATTAATAAACTCAACCTCTGTTCGAACTTAATATGGTTCGGGCCAAGATCTTGATGTGTAACAAAGATTAAAACTATAGGCAATTAACACATGATTTATTTATATATCAATTTTACAAAGTTGTAGTGTTCGGATTAATAACTCGAGCTAGGGGTGAGCAGAAAAACCGAAAAATCCGAAAAATCGAAAACCGAAACCGAACCGAGCCGAAAATAACCGAACCAAACTAATAACCGAACCGAATTTATCAAAACCGAACCGAACTACGAATTCAGTTCTCGTATTGGATATGGGTTTGCAGTCTGAACCGAAAACCGAATTTATACAAATATATATATTTTTTATATATTTTATATATATAAAAAGATCAATAAAATTTTATACTAATATAAAAAAAATACTTTTTATTTTTGAAATAATATTTTTTTGCTAAATATCTATGTACTTTTTTTGTTTTTTTTAAATAAATAATGTAATTCGGGTTATTCGGGTTTCGGTTGTCGATTTTTTAGGTTTGGTTTACGGTTGAATTCTAGTTCGGTTCAGTTCGGTTTTCGGGTTGACAAAAAAAAAATTAACCGAATAACCCGATAACCGAACCGATCAACACCCCTAACTCGAGCTTGATGAGAACAAAAAGGACCGATTTATAAAGGTTATGTTTTGAAAACCGGGTCTCTAATTGACTCGGTCGAGTCACTGGGTCACCGAGTTACCAGTTCAACAACCGGGTCAACACATCCCTAATATATATATATATTATTTATAATTATATATATTATATACGTTATATATATATTATTATAATATATCAGTATACTATATATATATATATATATATTGATGATATACATATATTATAATCATGGATATTTGATATATTAAGCCCAAAAACTAATTACTAACAAATATAACATTTAAAAAATAAAATTATAAATGCTAAACGTTGAATTGTGTTGTTCCTGCTTATAATTGAATACTAATATTTGCCTCCCATTAAGAAGGGTGAAATAGTCTATACACTCCAAATTGATTATTACAAGTTTTTTTTTTAAATTAATTTTATTTTAGTAAATTGGGTAGATATGACAAAGTTTGTGCTTAATTTAGGTATATATGACATATGAATTTTGATGGACAAATATGACATATTATAATTATAAGTATAATAATAGCAAATGTAAAAAACACTGTTCACCTTAAGCACTGTAGCAAGCTATAGTGCTTGGGCCGGCCCATTATTTTTTTTTAAAAATATTGCTACAGTGTTGGGCCGGGCTTTTTTTTTTTTTTTTTTTTTGAAAAAAAATGTTACAAAAATACCGACGCATTCAGATAAAAAAATACCCGCGGTAACATTTCCGAATTGACTTAAACACTGTCATTTTACACGATGAGACCAAAAAAATAAATTGGCAAAAAAAATAATAATAATAAAATAATAAAAAAATAAAATTTTAACTCAAAAATTAACCCGCACTATTAAACATGAGACCGAAAAAATAAACCCGCACAAAATACAATTCTCATTTAAAGCCCATGTTCCCATAAAATTATATTAAAAAAAATCCCGTATAGCTAAAAAAAGAAATCTTTAAACATAAGCCCCACACATAAGCCCATATAAAAAAAAAAACTATTAAACATGAGGTCGAAAAAATAAAAACGCACAAAATAAAAAAAATTAAAATAATAACGCCTCGCGTAGAATAAAACGACGTAGTTTTGTTCTACACGCTACAGTGCTCGGCCCTTTGGGGTCCCAACTTGGGCCAACCCATTTGGTTTTTTTTTTTTTTTTTTTTTTTTTTTTTTTTTAAAAAAAAACCGCTCGGCACAAAATAGAAAAAAAAAATTACAAAAATATTGACTTATTAAAATAAAAAAATACCAAAAGACAAATAAAAATAGAAAAGATAAAAATAAAATTTTACGCAAAAATTATCCCGCACATTATTAAACATGAACCGAAAAAATAAAACCTACACAGATACATAAAATAATCGCCATGTTCCTATAAATTTATAATAAAAAAAACCCGCTTAGCTCAAAAAAGAACCTTTAAACCATGAGCCCCAACAAATGCTTATTATAAGTAAAAGAAAAAAAAACTTTAAACATGAGGCCGAAAAATAAAACCACACAAAATTAACAATAAATAAAATACTACTAATGCTCGCAAACTACGCGAAAAAAATAAACGATACCCGCCCAATTATTTTTTTTTTTTTTTTTTTTTTTACATTGCTACAGTGCTGGGCCGGCCCAATTTTTTTTTTTTTTTTTTTTTTTTTTTAAATTGTTGTCACAAAATAGGGGGAAAAAAATGTTACAAAAGTACCGACGCATTCAGATAAAAAATTCCGCGATAAAAAATTTCGAATTGATTAATCACTGTCATTCTTACTACGATGGACCAAAAAATAAATTCGCAAAAAATAAAATAATAAAATAATAAAAAATAAATAATTTTAACTCAATAATTAACCCGCACTTATTAACTGAGACCGAATAAAAAAAAATACCAAAACCCGCACAAATAAAAAATAGAAAAGACATATAACTAATAAAATTTTAAGGGCAAAAAAATTAAACCCGACTATAAAATGCGAGAAAAACAAATAAACACACACAGAATAGAATAAAAAAACGCCATGTTCTATAAAATTTATTAAAAATGAGCCCAAATAAGACATATAAGAAAAAAAAAAGAAACCCCTGCCACTTGTGAGGGTGTTGTTATTTTGACTGATAAAAGTAAAACTGTTGATTTTGTTAAGGTGGGTGGTTTTTGGGCTTGTCAAACAAATGCTACTCTACTTAAAATAGCATATTCGAGATTTTGTCACATTGGTTGCGCTTAATCAAAAGAAAACATTTTTGTTTACTTATAAAATGTTTTATACAAAATAAAAATAATAAAGATTGTGTTTGCAGCAAAAAAACTTCATTAAATTACCCTATATTACATTTCTCAAATGGTCGGTGGGTGGCACTGTAGCAGCTACAGTGCAGCTACAGTGCTACAGTACCCGGCCCAAAAAACAGCCCAAATTTTGGCCCAAACTAAAAAAAAAAAAAATTACAAAACGGACCCTCAACTTTTAACTGTTTACGACTTTTTTACATAAATTTTTAAAAAATAAAACTAGCCCAAAATTTGGCCCAAACTAATTTTTTTTTTTTTTATAAAACGGACCCTCAACTTTTAACTGTTTACGACTTTTTTACATAAATTTTTAAAAAATAAAATAAAAAAAACCCCTCAAGTTTCTTTTATTCGCAACTTTTTTACATAAAATTTTTAAATAAAAAATATACTGTACCGGCCCAAAAACTAGCCCAAAATTGGGCCAAAACTAAAAAAAAAAAATTACAAAACGGACCCTCAACTTTTAACTGTTTACGACTTTTTTACATAAATTTTTAAAAAATAAAATAAAAAAGGCTCCTCAAGTTTCTTTTATTCGCAACTTTTTTACATAAATTTTTTAAATAAAAAATATACGGACAGAAATGCTTCTGAACCACGAATAAAATGAGACGAATATTGATATTTACCAAACCGAAACTTGCACAACAACAATGCAAAAAACTTAACTCCCGCGGCAACGCGCGGGTTAAATTCCAACTCGTTAACAATAAAGGGTTTTATTTGAAACTACATGAAATTAACCCATTCATAAAAGATGACGAGAACACTTTAACACAAATGTATTTTTGGTTTATTAGTCTATAAGTCTATAAGTTTAAAAAAGAAAAAATTGCATGTTTCGTCCTTATGGTTTACTCAGAAATCATGTTTCGTCCCTATTTGATTTTAGTTACATTGATGGTCCCTAATTTTCAAACTAATTGCACTGATGGTCCCTATTTTTCAAAATAGGGACCAACCGTGTAATTAATTTGTTTAAAATTTGTTACACGGATAGTCCCTATTTTCCAAAATAAGGACTATCAATGAATGTTTCATAAAATAGGGACCATCAGTGTAATTAATATCAAATAAGGACGAAACATGATTTCTGAGTAAACCACAGGGACAAAACATGTATATTTTTAAAAATAAAAACTAATGTATCATTTTCTAAACAAATTACAGATCTTAATGACATAAATACATTGCATCTATCTTTTTATTGGGATATGATTTAAATACATTACCATTTTTGGTTGATTGGAGTTGCTCTATTTAGATGAAAGTAAAATGTATCAACTTAAATACATTACCATTGTTTTATATAATCACAACATCTTTAATTTTGGAAGAAAAAAAGCCTTACAAATTTGGAGGACGATTAAATAGATTTGTAACTATTTATCAGAAGGGTTTTGCTAACCATCACCCTGGGTGATGTTTAAACATTCTTTAAATAAAAAGTTATCATTAAATATTGAATGTTGAATGTGTTGTTAAACATGAAATGTTTAGTGTTTATTAATTGTTTATTTTTCAATTAAGGTATGTTTAAACATCACTCTAAGGGTGGTGGTTAGCAAAACCCTTATCAGAAAAGGACAAGGCGTTTAAACATACCTTAATTGAAAAATAAACAACTAATGAACACCAGCGATACTACTGGAAAGGACAGTTTCAATATTGCCCATACACAATCCTTTGTATAGAACATTCCCTGTTTAAAATAAGGATTAGAATCCTTTAAAGTTGAGTCAAACATGATACATCATGTTCACCAATCACAAATTAGTTAATTGTATAAAACGTTTTCTTTTAATAAAAATCATGGGCCCACTTATTTATTTTCACTCACAATAAACTTAACATGATCAATCATGTTTGACCATAACTTTAGAGGATCATTTTCCTTAAAATAAATAAATATGTACTAGCATGTTACCACCGAAAAGCAGCAGTTTCGGAGACATTAAAAAAAGAATTAAAAATTAATAAAAATCTATCAAAATGGATGTTAAAGTAAAGAGCACAAAATTTTAGAAAATATAGTGAAATTAAATTATAAAATAAATAAAAAGATATTTCAATTTAAAAATAAAGTTGATTTTTTAATTAAGATTTGATACATGTCACTTTAAGATTTGTTTCTTTAAAATGAGATGGATGGTCAAGATTGCACACATAAAATGTTAGATACATAAAATGATGGTGTTTGTTGTTAAAAAGGGATATTTCCATAAAAAGAAAGAAAAAAGTCTAAAATTTTAAACTTTTTAAATATAAAAGTGTCTCAAATACTTTAAAATGTAGTATAGATAATTATGAAATATACACTTCATTTAATGATAATTTTTTGTTTAAAAATGCTTAAACACTACCCCAAGGGTGGTGGTTAGTTTTGGTAATCGTTACTACAAGTGTAACATAAAAATGTTTGGTAATAAAGTTACGTAAAGTTAAATACTAAGTTAGACTCTATTTTTGAGACAAATAGAATAATTTTCAGTGTTATAAGAAGAGACTTTTTAATTGACCCAGTTAAGTGTTAGTTCACATTTTAATCGGCTCACTGACCAAACTAGTTCGTGATTCAACCGGTCAACCTAGTAAACCCAATTTTCAAAACAATGTAGTAATTCTCTTGTGTATGATGGATTTGCTAAACATAGCCCTAAAGACTACGCATAAGAAACAAAAACAATTTGGAACCCTGGTAGCATTAAAGAGAAGCACAATCACCCACAAATACAAATAAAACCTGTTCTTTAGTGGCTGTTTTGGGATTAAGGGGGTGTTTGTTTCGGCTTATCAAACATAAGCTCATTTGGGTTTATATTTCATAAGCCTTTATTTTTCGGCTTATTTTGAGACTTTTAGGCTTATATTAGTTTATTATGATATGATGAACTTATACAAGCCCATAAGACTCAAAAAAGCTTTTCGGCGGTTTGGTGGGGTACTCAAACGGATGAAGCGTTTCCTGAAGCATGGCATTCTGATGCTGCTGTTGTTAGTGGGCGTTCGAAAGTGTATGTTCCGCCGAAACTTTGGTATTTAAGAGTTAACGTGATTGAAGCGCGGGATTTGATACCGAATGATAGGACTAGGTTCCCTAAGGTTCTTGTGAAGGCGGTTCTTGGACATCAGGCGTTGCGGACTATGATATCTATGAATAAGTCGACAAGTCCTATGTGGAATGAGGATTTGATGTTTGTTGCTGCGGAACCGTTTGACGAACATTTGATATTGAGTGTGGAAGACAGGGTTGCGCCTAACAAGGACGAGGTTCTAGGAATGTGTGTAATTCCATTGCAGTATGTGGATCGCAGGTTAGATCATACAGCTGTAAAAACGAGGTGGTTTGATTTGGAAAATCATGTTATAGTTGACGGGGTAAAGACGCAAGTGAAGCTTGCTAGTAAGATTCATATGAGGGTTTGCTTGGAAGGTGGTTATCATGTTCTTCATGAGTCTGTTGACTACATTAGCGATTACAGGCCGACGGCTAAGCAGTTATGGAAGAAGAGTATTGGGGTTCTTGAGGTCGGAATCTTGAGTGCTCATAGGTTATCCCCAATGAAGACAAAAGATGGACGAGAAACAACAGATGCATATTGTGTAGCCAAGTATGGAACAAAGTGGGTCAGAACTAGAACGATAATCGACAGTTTAATGCCTAAATGGAACGAGCAGTATACTTGGGACGTTTATGACTTGTGCACAGTTATAACTATTGGCGTGTTTGATAACTGTCTTCTGCAAGGGGCAAGGGATTCAAGGATTGGGAGGGTCAGAATTCGTCTTTCAACACTGGAAACTGATCGTGTTTACACCCTTTCATACCCTCTCTTAGTTTTGCATCCATCTGGTTTGAAAGAGATGGGTAAGATTCATTTAGCAGTGAGGTTTACATGCTCATCTTTACATAACATGATGGAGATATACTCACAACCTTTGTTGCCTAAAATGCACTATATTCATCCGTTAACTTTCGCCCAGCTAGATACCTTGAGGCACCACGCTACTCACATTTTGTCCATGAGGCTTAGTCGGGCTGAACCACCTTTGAGAAAAGAGGTTGTGGAGTTTATGCTTGATAAAGGATCTCACATGTGGAGTATGCGAAGAGGTAAAGCTAATTTCTTTAGAATCATGGGCGCTTTGGGTGGTTTGATCGCAGTTGGTAAATGGTTTGATCATATATATAACTGGAAGAATACCCTAGTAACCGTTCTCATGTATTTGGTTTTCGTAATACTGGTCGTGTATCCTGAGAATATTCTGCTGAGTATTCTCCTATATCTCTTTATTTATGGACTATGGTGCTACATAGGGAGACCAAAGAACCCACCCCATATCGATACTCGTATCTCCTTTGCAGATAACGTACTCCCCGACGAACTTGATGAAGAATTCGACACATTTCCAACTTCTCGTCTCGCTGATATGATCGTAACAAACCCAACCCAATAATGATGAGTGGCCAAAGCGAGAATGAAGGATATCACCGCAACATCACAGAATTGGCATGAAAAATCATCATTTTAGTTTGACATAATCTATGACATTTCGCAAAATAATATTTAGTTACCATAATGAAACTCTATAGGATATTGTATCTTGATGGGAGATCCAATTTTCTTATATAATAATGTCTAGGTAATGTATTATGGTAATGGTTTCATAATAATAACCTAATTAGGAGTTGATCCCTATTTGACATCTCTTATAAATAGAGGATTATTACCTCATAACAATACACACAAACGTAACAATCCATCACTAAGAAGAGATGATTAAGTAGAAGATCTCCGTCCTACAGGTGTTCTTCGTTCATGGTGATCTCATTCTTCGACATCAAGTAAGTTTTAATGTTATGTTTTATGTTATTGATCGTTCATACTAGTTTAAGACCCGTGTAATACACGGGTAGCCTTAGTGTTTATTTTTATTGCAAGTCAAACAAAAAATGAGCGTTATACTGACTTTGCACTTAATCAAATGTCTGACAAATTTACAATTTTCTTTATATCTTATTTTTGTTAATATAAACTGAAAGCAGCAACGATATTAGAATGGGTCAAATAGAGTTTGTGCATATATATATGAATTTGCTGCATAGTGTCTTGAAGATGATAAAGTGTAGGAAACATAATTTATATGGCTATCTTTAACCATCTTTACACCATCTTCAATATTATTATCACAACAATGATTTGAATATCGAAAACTCGCATAGTAACTTAGTTTACTTTAATACAATAAACTTTAGATTAGAGATTGTCCAGAAGAGACATGGAATTACGCCAGTTGATATATTTACGAAGCAATCCACAAATTAAGAGTACACTATGGATTACAATTGAAGTTTAAAGAATACTAAAGAACTAAACAATTTTTACATAAAGAAGTAACATGTAAAAAGGCAATACAAAAAAAAAATGTTGGTTCGATAGTGGCGCCAATAAACCCATCAAAACGGAGTTTTTTTTGTAACCGTGGTTTCCGACCTTTTGGCCGACTAATCAATGAGACCATCCAAAAAAGTATATGACAAGTCTTCTGTTTACTGAAATTAGAAGCCCACATTAGCAAGTTAAGAAAATATAATTATGCACTTAATCTTACATATATCCAGGATGTCTTGTAGCTTTCCGTTTCAAATGCCTTTCAGCTCAACTTTAAGTTTATAAAAAAAGAATATAATTATGCACTTAATCTTACATATATACAATAGGTTAACGACGCCATAGGTCCAGCCTGTTAATACAAAAAGAATATCCAAACATCAGAAAGACTTGACATCTGAATCCTTTTTATAGAAAGGACAACACCATAGGTCTAGCCCTGTTAGAAGCACCCTAAAATATGTATGGCTTATGATATATGTACCCCCTAAATCACCATTTGTATCCTCCGGATATTGGAAACAATATGTAGTTTCTAAAGGGATCATATAAGTAAAGCTAATTGGTACCCTTTTTTGAAAGTCGTTTCAAATGAAAAGACAACTTGCTACAACGTTCAACCACACAGTTCCAATCCAACGAAATAAGATGAAAAACATTCTTGCAATCGAGAGTTGAGACTTCCAGTACACAGCCACTTAGATAGTTGCAAAGTATGAACTCAAAAGCAATTTCTTATCAAATACATACATCTATTTTCTTAATTGCCAGAGGGTACTTGAATCACTAAAGGTAATTAACCCATGCTTTAAACAAAGGAAACAACTTTGTAAACTGAAAAAGATATGATGCTACAAAGAATGAAATTGTGAAGTTTGATAACATACAACAAAAGTAACACCATGACGTTTTGCTAATTCTTAAATTTCTAATCCAAAACTTCAACCAAGAATTTTCATTTAGTATGCTTCCTATATACCTTAATGTTAGATATTAGAAAAAGACTTGGTCACCCCGTGTATTTTACCATTTATTATTGCTCGTAGTTAAGTAGTTAATGTATAACATTCGGTAATGGGCAAGGTATTAAACCCAACGTGTAAGCCCACTACCAAGGCCTTAAGGCCGGTTTTGTTGTCACTATATAAGTCTCTTCCATGCCATGGAAGAGGTGGGTTAGTCATTTACATAATACAAGTTCATTTTCTCTCTCTCAAAAGTTCTCTCTCACTTTCTCTCTCTAGAACTTGGCTAATCCACTAGTCATCTAATTGTGTTATGATTTCCAATATCCTACAATTGATATCAAAGCACATGAGATGATTAGCTAGATTGTGTGTGCATTTTCTTAGTTTGTTTAGATCAAAAGTTTGGTTTTTGAAAGTTTTTAGTCTTGATCTTGATTTTCTTTGATCTTGACGTTTGTGATGTTAAAGTTCATGTTTGTATAGTTGCTATAGCCTTCTAGTACCAAGTTGTGCAAAAGAAACCAAGCAAAAACGTTTAAAATGGTGATTTTTAAGTGTTTTTAGGTGAAAAACCAAAATTTTCTATCTAGCGAGTTAAGTTACTGTTTGAAGATCTTCGCAACGAGTTAGGGTACTGTTCTGGCGAGTTGTCAGAATAGTACACTGTGTGTCAGAAAGTATTGTGTCAGCGACTTGTCTTCTTGTGCAGGTAGCGAGTTAACTTTTCTTGCAGGTAGCGAGTTGGATCTAGCGAGTTACAGGTTATTGAAGACTATTTTCTAGCGACTTGTAAACAAGAACGTTGTCCATTTAATTTCTTGCTAGCGAGTTGTCAAGTCTCTTCCATCGAGTTACGTATAGCGAGTTACAGGTTAATTGAAGACAATTTTCTAGTGACTTTTGAACAGGAACTCTGTCCATTTTGTTTCTTGCTAGCGAGTTGTCAAGTCTCTTCCAGCGAGTTACAGGGCATCGAGTTGTGGACTTTTGGACTTAAATTTTCAAATTGACTAATTTCAACTTGTAATCCAAACAAACTTGAACAACAATTCACCATTTCATACAATCAATCACCACTTTTAACATACAATCACTAACCATTATTCGATCAACTTAATCATTTCACAATCAATTAAGATGGCTAATCTTTCGGAAGATATCCAATGTGCCGGTTCCGATACCTGACCACCTATGCTTGATAGGACTGACTTTGCATCATGGCAACAACGCATCCGTTTGTATTGTCGGGGAAAGAGAATGGGGTGAATATTATAAAGTCGATTGATGAAGGACCATTTCAGATGGGGACTTTTCGTGAAACACTTGCTGAAGGGACTGAAGGTGCCCTACATCTAGGTCCAGAACGACCTCGAGTCTATTCTAACCTTACACCTGAAGATAAGGAAAGGTACAACGCTGACATTCGAGCAACAAACATCCTACTTCAAGGGTTGCCAAAGGACATCTACACCCTTATTAATCATTACACAGATGCAAATGACATATGGGATAATGAGAAGATGCTTCTTAAGGGTTTGGAATTAACAAAAGAAGACCGTGAATCACAACTGTATGATGACTTTGAACACTTCCGTCAGCACAAAGGAGAGACTATTCACGATTACTATGTTCGATTTTCCAAACTCATCAACGACATGCGAAACATCAAGATGACCATGTCCAGAATGCAGTTGAATTCTAAGTTTGTTAATAACATGTTGCTAGAATGGGGTAGATTTGTAACAGCAGTGAAACTCAACAGAGGTTTGAGAGACTCCAACTATGATCAACTGTATTCTTATCTAAAGCAGCACGAGGAACATGCCAATGAGAAGAAAATGATGTTGGACCAATTCACTCAACACACTATTGATCCTCTCGCCTTGATGTCTAATGTTGCACCACAGCAGTACAACTCACAATCATCTACAACTCCACCTCCTACATACGTTCCACCATACTTTGCGGACAACACTCAACTTGATTCGGGTCTCTCTCCAATGGAAAACTTAATTGAGAACTTAACCAACACACTTGTCCTACTCACCCAATCATACAAAACAAACTTACCTCAAACAAACAATCAACTCAGAACTTCATCAAATATAAGGAACCAAGCCACAATTCAAGACGGCAGGGTTGTGGTTCAGAATGTTCAGGGTCGACAGAATAGAGGTCAGGGGAACAATGCACGGGGTGCAGGTACAGCTGGTTATAGGGGAGCTTAGAACAAAGTTAGGAATGCTAATCCAGGTCAAGCAAGGCAGATTAAATGCTACAACTGCAATGGTATAGGCCACATAGCAAGGAACTGCACTCAGCCTAAGCGACTACAGAACTCCGAATACTACAAAGACAAGATGTTGCTGATGCATGCTCAGGAGAATGGGGTAGCATTGGATAAGAGCAGTTGTTGTTTCTTGCAGGTGGACAAGACAATGCTGTTGATGAGGATGTGGATGAGCAACCAGTTCACGATTTAGCACTCAATGTAGATAATGTGTTTCAAGCTGATGATTATGATGCTTTTGACTCTGATGTGGATTAGACTCCTACTGCACAGAATATGTTCATGGAAAATCTATCATTCGCAGATCCTGTTTATAATGAAGCCAGACCGTCTTATGATTCAAACATTCTATCTGAGGTACACGATCATGATCATTATCAGGATGTTGTTTATGAACATCATGAAGTACACGAGATGCATGATGATGTACAACCTAACTGCGTTGTTGACTCACATGCTGATTATACGAGTGATAGTAATATAATTCTGTATGATCAGTATGTAAAGGACAACGCAGTGCCAGTTGTACAAAGTAATGTATCTTTTGTACCAAATGATGCATATATGATGATGTTAAATGATATATATGAACCGTATACCCAATGTGTCTCTGTAACCACACAGAACAATGTAGTTGATAATTCATTGACTGCTGAACTTGCAACATATAAGGAACAAGTTGAACTGTATGAAAGACGGGCCAAGTTTGAATTAACAGAAAGAGAACAAAAGATTAATGAACAATTAAGAATAGTTATCACTGACCATAATATTAAGGAAGAAAATTTGAAAAAAGAACTTCACTCTGTAAAAATGCAACTTACCTCTACCATTAACCATAACAAGTCAATGGTAGAAGAAGTTACGTCTTTGAAAAAGGATTTTAAACAGAAAGAAAATAAACACCTTAAAGAATTTTTGGACATGAAAGCTTTAAAAAAAAGGTCGAGGATAAATTATACAAACAAGATCAGTCTCTTCAAACAGTTCACATGTTGTGTAAACCAAAGCCCTATTATGATGAACAGAATAAAGTAGCTATTGGCTACAAGAACCTTTTATTTCTCACCAATGCAAAGCAAGTTCAGTCTGCCCTATATAATGGTCATGAAATTATCAAAACCAATCATGTCCCGACCATAGTGCACAACTCAGATGATACCCTAGAGATAGCTGAAATCACTAGGAAGAAAATGAATGACAAGATGAAAGACCCAGAGTGTGTGAAAAAGAAAGTTAAGATTGCACCACCTGATTACTCGAAAGAGAATTATTTAGCGACTTTCACACCACAGAAACAATTGACCCCCGAGCAGATATTTTGGTCAAACGATCTCATCAAGATGAAAGCAGAAGCTCTCAAGGAGCAGACCACAGCTTCACGACCAATCAAAGCGTTGACGATGTATCCACCAAATACACCTGCAATGCTTGTTCCCAGGGTGCTTCCAACAAAAAGTCAAGTGAAAATTAATATTTTTACACTTTTACAACTTTTTTCGGAATTTAAAAAAACCTATAAAAAGAAAATTACATAAACTGGGCTCACTGAAGGGGAAAGGGGTTTTGAACAAACCAAGGAATGTTATCGCACCGATGCCATTCCATTTTTCAAAACATTTACATAACATTTTGAGGGCATTTAAAAGGCTCTAACTAAAGGAATTAAAGAAATGAAAGACATTTTTGAAGAGTTAGAAGCTGAGGTTGACCAGAACGTTGTCAACATGAAGCATGATGAGATTGAGCGGAAAAACCTTCTTATTGCAAATGATAATTTAATTGTTGACTGCTTGTCCAAAGAAGTGTTTTATGTTGCAATGAATTCTGAGCTTAATGTGTCTAGATTTACTGAAATGCATGCTGCCCACACTATTGTTAAAGCACGTTGTTTGGAACTTAAAGCAAAGCTGTCTAATTTACGTGATAAGGTTCAAAAAGATGATCATACTGAATTTGTAAAACGTTTTTCCAATCTTGAGGTAAATCACCTAAATTTACAGTTAAAGTATCAAAATCTTAAAGAAAGTTTTGGAAACAAACCATCTCCACCCGCTAGAGATACTCCTAATTTTGATTCAGTCTTTATAATCGGAAAAATGAAAGCTTCCATTCAAGGAAAGGACAATGCCATCAAAAAGTTAAAAATGAAAATCTCTCAATTACAAGAGACCCATAGTGAAGCAGACCGTACTCTTGATTTAGGGGCTTTAGATTTTCATATCATTCAATTAACTGAAAAAGTCACCACCCTTCAAGAATAAACTGAGCTTTTTAGGGCAGAAAATGCAAAAGTTAAGCAGCATTACAAGGAATTGTATGATTCTATTAAGATCACGCGTGCTAAACATATAGAACAGACAACTGCCTTAACAACTGAAAATGAGAATCTGAAAGCCCAAATACATGAAAATTTGAAATGCAACACCATAGATTCTGTTAAACCAAGAGTTCTTACGCATTGTAGGTATGCTATAGATGTTGAACCGATTCCCCCTCATAATAGGAACAACAGAGAAGTTCATCTACATTATCTTAAACATCTTAAGGAAAGTGTTGAAACCCTTCGCGAGATAGTAGAGGAAGCTAAGGTTGAAAGACCATTAGATAGATCACTTGCATCTGCTTGCCTTTATACTAAACACTCTCAGGAACTATTAGAATATGCGATTGGCACTTGTCCTAAAGACTTCAATCAAAAAGATAAAAAGCATGCCTATACCCCTTTAAATAAGAAAAAGCAAGTTACTTTTGAGGATCAATGTGTAACGTCAAATAATAACACACACAAACATGTAGAGCAACAAAACATTCAGAAGACTAATGTCCCTGTGCTTCCTCCTACAGGAGTAAACAGTTGCACTAATGTTAGCGGATCACAGCCTAGGAGCAATACCAAGAAAAATAGGATCTCGCCGGCTAAAAGTGTCAACAAGAAGAAAGTAGAAGAACACACTAGGACCAATAAGTCTAGTTTGAAAACCACGAATCGTGTTGATTCTAGTATTAGCTCTAAGCGTACTGTAATTAATTCGAATTCTCATTCTGTTTGCCAAACATGTAACAAATGCTTAATTTCTGCAAATCATGATATGTGTGTGGTTGATTATTTGCACTCTATGAATGCATCCCCCTCTATTCATAATGTTGTGCGCAAAGTTAAGCAAGTTTGGAAACCTAAGCAAGTTAGGCAAGTGTGGAAAGCCACAGGAAAAGTGCTTACCAGTGTTGGTCATCAATGGAGACCCACGGGAAGAATATTCACTTTAGGAGAACAGTGCCCTTTAACTAGGCTCACTAAACCCAAAGTAGTATCTGCTAAGCAAACCGAGAATCAGGCCATTACTTGTGCTAACCAACAGGAACCCAACCAAAATTGGGGATCTGACTTTCCAAACTCTCCATCTTCGTCTGTTTTCAAATGCAGGTCGTACAGATCGTCCTTTGGTATTTGGACTCAGGCTGTTCAAAACATATGACGGGGGATCGCTCACGGCTCAGGAATTTCATGAAAAAGTTCATCGGGACAGTTAGATTCGGGAATGACCATTTTGGGGCTATCATGGGTTATAAAGATTACGTAATTGGTGATAGTGTGATCTCTAGGGTATACTATGTGGAAGGACTAGGACACAATCTGTTTTCTGTTGGATAATTTTATGACTCTAGTCTGGAAGTTGCATTCAGGAAGCATTCTTGTTACGTTCGAGATACGGATGATGTTAAATTAATTAAAGGTTCTCGTGGTTCTAATTTGTACACTATCTCGGTTAAATACATGATGAAGTCCTCCCCAATTTGCTTGTTGTCCAAAGCCTCCAAGAACAAATCATGGTTGTGGCATCGACGTTTAAACCACTTGAACTTCGAAACCATCAATGACCTTGCAATAAAGGATTTATTTCAAGGCTTACCTAGATTGAAGTTTGAGAAAGATCATCTCTGCTCCGCGTGTCAACTAGGAAAGAGCAAAAAGCATACCCACAAACCCAAAACTGAAAACACCAACTTGGAAGTTCTTAATACCCTTCATATGGACTTGTGTGGACCAATGCGAGTGCAAACAATTAATGGGAAGAAATACATCTTAGTCATTGTTGATGATTATTCTCGGTTTATGTGGGTTAAGTTCTTGAGATCGAAAGATGAAACCCTAGACTTCATCATCAAGTTTCTGAAGCAAATACAAGTCGGTCTCAACAAAACTGTCAGATACATCCGTACTGATAATGGCACAAAATTTGTCAGTCACACTCTAACTCAATATTATAAAAGTGTCAGCATATTTCACCAAAAATCAGTTTCGAGGACTCCTCAGCAGAACGGCGTTGTCGAAAGACAAAACTGTACTCTTGTGGAAGCTGCTAGGACAATGTTGATATTTTCCAAGGCTTTGATGTTTCTGTGCGCAGAACCTGTTGCTACTGCTTGTTACACCCAAAACCGATCCCTCATTCACACTCGTCATAACAAAACCCCATATGAGCTGGTGCATGATAATAAGTCTGATCTTACTTTTTTCCGAGTCTTTGGTGCTCTTTGTTACCCTACAAATGACAGCGAGGATCTTGGAAAATTACAACCAACAGTTGATATTAGAATTTTCGTTAGTTATGCACCAAGCAGGAAGGGTTATAGAATCTTCAACAAAAGAACCCGACGAATCATGAAAACTATTCACGTTCAATTCGATAAGCTGTCTGAGCCAATGGCTCCTATGCAACTAAGTACAGGACCCGCTCCTACATTTATGACGACTGGACAGATAAGTTCAGAGCTCGTACCCAATCCGGTTCCTGTAGCATCTTATGTACCCCTTATAAATAAAGAACTAGAGATTTTATTCCAACCAATGTTCGATGAATACCTAGACCCTCCTCGTGTTGAAAGACCAGTTTCTCCTGCTCTAGTAGTTTCAGTTTCAGTCAATTCAGCCGGTACACCTTCATCTACTACCATTGATCAAGATGCACCTTCTCCAAGTCATTCACCTTCATCTTCGGCATTATAATCTCCAAGTTTACATCAAGGCGTTGCAGCTGAATCTGCTAACAGGGAAGACATTCCTCTTGCTCATGTTGACAATGATCCCTTCATAAACGTGTTTGCTCTGAAACCTAGTTCTGAAGCATCATCATCCGGGGATCTTAGTTCAACAGCATCTCCTTATGTCACTCAAATACTTCATCATCTTGAGAAATGGAGCAAAGATCACCCGCTTGATAATATTTTTGGCCATCCCTCTCGACCGGTATCCACCAGAAAACAATTGGAAACTGATGCCTTGTGGTGCTTGTATAACTCTGTACTGTTAAAAGTCGAACTAAAGAACTTCAAATCTGCAATAACTAAAGACTGCTGGTTTCAAGCAATGCAAGATGAGATTCATGAATTTGACCGACTTCAAGTATAGGAATTAGTACCTCAACCAGACTGTGTCATGATAATTGCTCTTAAGTGGATTTACAAAGTTAAGCTTGATAAGTACGGTGATGTTCTGAAAAACAAGGCACGGTTGGTGGCCAAGGGATATCGACAAGAGGAGGGCATTGATTTCGAGGAATCCTTTGCACCAGTTGCACGCATTGATGCTATAAGAATCTTCATTGCCAATGCAGCCAGTAAAAACATGACCATCTATCAAATTGATGTCAAGACAGCATTTCTTAATGGCGAATTAAAGGAAGACGTCTATGTTTGTCAACCAGAGGGTTTCGTTAATCCAAACCATCCGACACATATTTATCGTCTGAAGAAGGCTTTGTATGGTTTAAAGCAAGCTCCTCGGGCGTGGCATGACACCTTGTCACGATTTCTTCTGGACAACAAATTTTTTAAAGGTGCAGTTGATCCGACACTATTTACTCGAAAAACTGGCAAACATATTCTTCTTGTTCAAATATATGTAGATGATATCATATTTGCCTCGACCGACCCTAAAGCGTGTGACATATTTTCCAATGAGATGAGTTCTAAATTTCAAATGTCAATGATAGGACAAATGTCTTTTTTCCTAGGTTTACAAGTTTCTCAAAATCCCGGAGGCATTTTTATTAATCAATCAAAATTTGCTCTAGAAATATTAAAGAAACTTGGGATGGATTCGTGTGACCCTGTTGATACACCCATGGTGGATCGACTTAAACTGGATGAGGACCCCTTTGGGACTCTAGTTGACCAGACTCGATTTCATAGTATGGTCGGCTCCCTAATGTACCTCACTGCCAGCAGACTCGACCTTGTATTCACTGTATGCATGTGTGCTAGGTATCAGGCATCGCCTACCAAAAAGCACCTTGAAGCACTTAAACGGGTCTTTCGGTATCTCAGAGGAACCATTAATTGGGGACTTTGGTATCAGAAAGACACTGATATGGCACTAACGGCCTATGCAGATGCGGACCATGCAGGTTGTCAAGACACACGAAGAAGTACGTCAGGAAGTGCTTAGTTCATTAGGGATAAATTAGTCAGCTGGTCATCAAAGAAACAGAAAAGCACTGCGATTTCAACCACATAAGCTAAATACATTGCCATGTCTGGATGCTGTGCTTAGATACTTTGGATGAGGTCACAGCTTTCTGACTATGGCTTTGCCTTCAATAAAATTCCCGTGTATTGTGATAATCGCAGTGCCATTGCTCTTTGCTGCAATAATGTCCAGCACTCCCGGTCCAAGCACATTGACATACGACACCATTTTATTCGAGAGCAAGTTGAGAAGGGTGTGGTTGAATTGTACTTTTTGACGACGGATTATCAGCTTGCAAACATATTCACCAAGGCATTACCAAGAGAGCGGTTCGAATTTCTACTCCCGCATCTTGGTATGAAGAGTATGTCTCCGGAAACCCTTAAACGTCTTAAGGAAGAAGAAGAGGAGTAAATGATGGTCTTCATATATCCTATGTATATATGTACATACTTAGACACAAAATCAAAATACAAAAATATAAAATCTCTCAAAAAAAAATTAAAAAAATTAAAAAAATACCAAAAATAGTTTTCAAGACATGTCTTTCGTTTATCGATAACATTTACGGACTTAGAAATGTCATTCAATAATGACACGGGTCTTTAAATGAAGCTCGAACGGAAGTTCAAACTTTTCAAAACATGTCTTTATGGCTTGCAGTTATTTCTGACTGCAACCCGCTCTTCAAAATGAGGAAAGCATGTCGCCAAAAAGACGGTTGTTCCTATCAACGGGTGATTAAGTTCTCCCGGGCATGGATTACTTCATATCCGTGCACCCTCGATCTAATGTACGTTTCAGTGCATTATTTCTTGATAAAGAAGAGAAGTCTTCTTTTTACTTCTTTTTTAAACAAAATAATTTCTTCTTTGTTCTTCAAAAATTATTTGTGTATAGCCATGGCGGTAAAAGTTGTCGTTCAAATGGATCAGTATTTTATGGAATTTCACGAAAGATTTTTTAAAAGCTAATTCAACCACTCAAACTATGACTACAGCTCTTTAAATAGAAAACGGATCATTATTTGAGGGGGAGAACGTGTCATCAAATAATATTTTAAAACAGTCTTTCAAAATAAGTCAAGGTATACACGGATAATGTTTTTGATAATGACGGATCACATTTTCCAAGGGAGTTAATTTATATTAACTACAAGGGCTTTAGATGTCATTTGTTTAAAACTTTGTGGACTTATTTGCAATTTGAGACTTAGTGAATTCAGGCTTTAAACTACAAACGACCAATATTGACAACACCTCATAGTTTGTAAAAAGGCTTAGGAATGTTTGGATATAATCACGTTGTTTTAAAAGCCTTGAAGTGATTCTAATTCAATTAATGCTCCCTTAAACGGTCAACCACTATGCTTATTCTTAAAAAATAAGTAGAAATATTTGATAAAAGAGGTACACATAGGTATGATGATACCTTGAGATAGTCATTATCCTGCAGGAAGAAATATTTACATCTGAGACTTAGTTGACTTAGGTATTATCATTTCTGCTATTTAGAGGGAATACTTGTGACATCCGAGACTTAGCTAACCTTGGTGTTTCAATTTATATCATCACTATCTTGTAAGGAGAAATACGCTCATCAGGGACTTAATTGACTTTGATGTTATGGTTTCAAATTATTTGTGTACTTCGAATACTTAGGCTTTATACATCAAGTCTTCTTAATGCGGCTTGCAAGAAATATTTGTATCTACTCAAGAAAGGATTGATGGTTCGGGGGAAGCTAAGACAACTTCCATCTGGAGAGTATCGAGACAGACTACAGATTGCTAACATGGACAAAATGATTGTGCCACTTTCAGTTTGAACATTTCGGATCCTGTCTCATAGATAATCCTGTACATCAATATGTAGTGTGGTAATCAGTGTTATGTGTCAGTTTATGATTTTTTTCATGAGTTTCTCGTTTAATCTCATAAAAAATCATTTTATAAAATCATCATAACTGAACACTAACAGGAATCCACACATTAATTGAGGGGGAGCATGGATAGGTTCCAATATCGGCTTGTATTTAATCAGACCAATTTTCTCCTAATTTTATAAAACATATTTAATTAATTGAGAATCCATAAATCTTCAAAGGGTTTTGATATTTTTGGTCAGGGGAGGAGTATGTATTTTTAAAATATTAATTCTGATTAAAATTTGGATCTATTAAGACGCAAGAGGCACTCCCCCTCCATGTTGCAAACAATTTCGATATCGAGCACTTGTTTGAGGGGGAGTTGATTATTTTTGTAGCGTTTCAAAATAATCAAAAAAAATCAAGTACATGGCTTTGATATCTAGATCACAGTACCTTGTTGATTTTCAATTGGTTTTTCTGGTGAAGAGAAACTATTCAAAAGAACGACATGTGTATTTACTTTATCTGAGTTATCAAGGATGGTATGGGTTAGGTACATGTTCCCATGATCCCGCCAGAGCTGGAGGGATCTACCCAGGGACAATACACTAGTTAGTGTAGAAGTCCTTAGGTATGATACAAAAAAGGAGTAAAGTGTAAGTAAGGGAAGAGTGCCGACTGAGATGGAGCTAGTACTGGCGACAAATCGCTATATTTTTTAATTATAAATATAATAATTAATATAATAAATATTATAAAAAACATAAATATATTTTATAATATATAAAAATAATTATAAATATATTTAATAATAATTATAATATTAAATAATTATTATTATATATAATAAATAATTATAATATTAAATAAATAATACATATAACATTATACTCAGTACTCCAATAATAATTTATATATAATATATATAATATAATAATATTTATAATAATAATAAATAATTAAAATAATATGATATTAAAATATATATAATAATATTATAAACCAAACAAGGTACTAGTACTGAAGTCTCGGTAAGCACTTGAAGGGGTTGGTTGAAGAATGAAAAAAAATGTTAAGATAAAGGGTGAAAATAAATCAGCCTCTTTAAACATTTGTAAATATAAATAATATTATATAAACAAGAATAATAATAAACGTATAGCAAAAAAAAAAATAAATTAAATAATATAAATATAAATATAAAAATTAATATATATAAATAAAAAAATATTAGTATTTAGCAATATTTATAAATTATAAAAAATATTGCTAAATAACATATATATAAACAAAATAAAAATAAAATATAAATATTTTTATAATATAATATAATACATTAAAAATATAATTAAATAACAATGAAAATAAAATAAATATATTATAAATAAATATAATAAAAGATTTTAATAAATAATCTATTTATATTAAAATTTAAAATTAAATAAATTTACTATAATAATAAATAATAAATATAATATAATAAATTATAATATATAAAAATATATAATATCTTAAAAATAATATAATAATAATACTACTTAAATAAAATAATATAATAGTAATTATTATTTCAATAATTAAAATAAAAATAATATAAAATAAATAATAATTAAAAATATTAATTTTCAATAATATAATAAATAATATAAATATACAAATATAATAAAATATAAAAAATAATAAAAAATTATTTAATTATATATTTATAAAAAATAATATATAAAAAGTAATATTTTATAATATATATATAAATAATATATAATTATCAATAATATAAAATATTCAATTTATTAATTAATAATATAAATAATATAAAATTTATAAATAAATAAAAATAATCTAAAATAATAAAAAATATATAAATAATAATTATATTATCTCTAATAAAAATAATAAAAAATAATAAATAAAAATTTAATAAATAATATAATATATACAATATATACCCAATATATATATAAAGATTAATATATATATAGAATAAAATAATAATAAAAAAATATATACATAATCTTATATATATATTAATTTAATAATAATATAAAATTAATAAAATAAATTATAATAATATTTAAAATATATCAATATATAATAAATAAAATATATATTTTAAATAAAAAAATTTATATTAAAATAAAAAATTTTATAATATATTCATTATGAATATAATATTAAAATAATTTATAAAATAATAAATATATTAAATATTAAATAAATAAAAAATAAAAATAATAAAAATAACAATAAAATTTATTTAATATTAATAAATAATCAACAAACCAAGGTACTAGTAATGATGTTCTCGATATGCACTGAAGGGGTTGAAGAATGAAAAAAAATGTTAAGATAAAAGGTTGTGAAAAATAATAGCCGCTATTTAAACATTAGGGAAAAGCGCAGGTCAGCTACATAAGTGTCTGAAATTACATGGTTGATTGCTGACATTGAATACAAGTATCATTTGCGACCCAGTGATAACGCTGCACACCCTCCCTAGCCAATCAGATCCTAAAAACAGGATTCTTGTTTCATTTCCTCACGGAGAATCAATACATTTCTATCGTCTCTCTCACTCCGAGTTAGATGAATATTGAAAAGGTGACAGTCTGCTTAGCCTTTACACGAATATAAAACCAAAAAAATGCACTATTGAGTCTAGAGCCATGAGATCATCCACATATCTCGCTAGGACACTAATTCAACTTACATTTGTTATTCACACACTAAAAGACCTACAACACAGCTTTCGCAACTCTGATACGTGCTATCATGATCCAGAAAAGTATGAGCATGCCGGTCCAAAGGTCACAACATTACATGGAGGCAATACTACAACACGGATGATTAAGAGATTTACTATGGCTGATGATCTCAAAGAAAGCTCAAAGATCACACAAGTCAAAGGAACTAAGTTCAAAGATTACTATATTATGTACAAAGAGAAAATGCATTGAGAATAACGAAAACGTATAATGCATAAACCATCGTTCCATCGATTGCCTAGAGCACTTACTATCTTAGTACATATGTTGCGACACTTACTTAGGGGGAGATTGTTAGATATTAGAAACGATCGGTACGTGTATTTTTACCTTTTATTGTTGCTCTTATTTAAGTATTTAATGTGACTACATACGGTAAAGGGCGGGTATTAACAACGTGGTAGAAACCCACTTACCAAGTCTAAGGGCGGATTTTTTGTCACTAAATTGCCTCTTATTATTGGCAGAGAGGGTTAATTCAATTTACAAAATTACAAGTTCATTTTTCTCTTACTATATATCTCTCTCACTTTCTCTGATCTAGAAATGGTCTAATTAACTGAGGTTTCTTAGATTCAGTCAAATCCAATATCTACACTACAATGTACCTATAATATTCTACGTCAATTGACTCCCACTCTGCCGATTTCCACAGTTCTATTATTCTATCCAAGGCATCGATTTATGCCACCTCAACACACACATCCCTGACCTACATCACCTCCCCCCCCCCCCCCCCACTTTCCTCTTCAATCATGTGTGAATTAATGAGAACAAGAACATGGGGTTGAACCTTCTTCAGAAATTTATTTCAACTCGATTATTGAGTCTAGAGCCATGAGATCATCCACATATCTCGCTAGGACACTAATTCAACTTACATTTGTTATTCACACACTAAAAGACCTACAACACAGCTTTCGCAACTCTGATACGTGCTATCATGATCCAGAAAAGTATGAGCATGCCGGTCCAAAGGTCACAACATTACATGGAGGCAATACTACAACACGGATGATTAAGAGATTTACTATGGCTGATGATCTCAAAGAAAGCTCAAAGATCACACAAGTCAAAGGAACTAAGTTCAAAGATTACTATATTATGTACAAAGAGATCAATGCATGAAGAATCAAAGACTACGATCTGAACACATGATCATGATTGCTGAGCTTAATTTAGTATTTTATGGGGCGACCTTACTTAGGGGGAGATTGTTAGATATTAGAAAAAGACTCGGTCACCCCGTGTATTTTACCGTTTATTGTTGCTCGTAGTTAAGTAGTTAATGTATAACATTCGGTAATGGGCAGGGTATTAAACCCAACGTGTAAACCCACTACCAAGGCCTTAAGGCCGGTTTTGTTGTCACTATATAAGCCTCTTCCATGCCATGGAAGATGTGGGTTAGTCATTTACATAATACAAGTTCATTTTCTCTCTCTAGAAATTTCTCTCTCACTTTCTCTTTCTAGAACTTGGCTAATCCACTAGTCATCTAATTGTGTTATGATTTCCAATATCCTACACTTAATGGACATTACTGATAAGAATTGATATGCCGATTTCCACAGGTCTTTGATGATATCCAGGATCGATTTATGATCAAACAACATCATGATAATCATCATATATTAATCAGGAATTAATGAAGAACAAGAACATGGGGTTGAACCCTTCTGCAGAATTTTATTGATAATGAATAAAGTGGGTTACAAGATTTGTTTACATGGAGGCCTATATATATGAGAGAAACGGTATGACTCTTGGTGAAGAGTCGTGATGGTTTGTAGAAACCAACATGTCTGTTCCTTTTATCAACCGTTCCTCTATCTAACCTAATCTAGGTTTTCGGGTATGGGCTCTAAGTAAACATGTTCTGGGCCTGCGAGTCCATGGCCTTTTCCTTCTTCTGGTGTGTTGTTTTCCAGCCAAACACAGGAATAACATGGTTGTTACTCCTTCACAAAGATTAAATGGATTATGTTTTTCCAACAATTACATGCAAAAAAAGGTTTTTTCATGACCTCATTCAAAACTTAAAACAAACTACATCGCCAAAATCGATCTTATTTTGAATCACCTTAAAAGCAATATGCCAATATATAAAACGGATGAAGGGTTTCAGAAAAAAGTTGATGATGAAACAAATTCAAGCCAGCAACTTGGGAGTCACAAACCCAAAAAAGATAGCTAGGAGAATTTTTCTTTGGAAGAACACGACGACGGATGAATAGAAGTGTATACTAAATGTTTTGAGGATGAAGAACAAATTTGAATTTCAGATCAAATACATGTTGCATGAGATCTATTGGCAACAAAATAGGAGTCCCTTTTTATAGACAAATTTACGAAGAATAATACCCGAAACAAACTCAAAGATGATGATGACAACCACAACGACTCAATTATAGAAACCTTATCGTACAAATAAGTGGTAACTACACATATCCTCATGGAGTGACCCAATCTTACATCATAAAATATCAAAACAAAAATTGAGATACAAATGCTAGAAATTACAGAGTATAGAGTTACAGTTAGGGCTCGTTGTTCCAAAGAAAGCATGTGCATGTGTGACCTCAAATGCATAAGAATATAGGAATGAAGATTGAAGAATGTTGATATGCAAAAGTATTACCCAGTACAATGAAAATGAAGAATAATGATAATCTTCAAGTCTTCAACTTGAAAGTGCTTATTTAAAACAACTTATATAAAAAAAAACAGTGATACACATGTAACCAATATTAATACGCAATTTCTCATTCCCACACCTCCCTTAATATGTAAATGTAGATATATCCGGACTCAGAAGATCAAGAGAATATTTAAGCGTCCGTTTTCGTACGTTGTCTTCCGTTTATTACGTTTGTTTTCGTTTATTTAAGCGTCCGTTTATTTGTTTTCTTCTTTTTTCGTCCATTTTGTACGTTTTCGTCTGTTTTCGTACGTTCTCGTCCGTTGTCTTTCGTTTATTACATTTTTGCCCGTTTTCTTAAGTTTTCGTACGAAAACATAAAAAAAAGGAATGAAACGGACGAAAACGTAAAAACAGACGTAAACGGACGAAAACGCATGTAAACGTACGAAAACGTAAAAAGACGTATGAGAATGAACGAAAATGTAAAAAACGATGAAAATGAGCGAAAATGTGCGAAAGCGAGGCGAAAATGTAAAAAACATACGAAAACCTAAAAAAGGGTAAAAAAACGTCTGAAAACGGACGAAAACGTAAAAAACCGGGCGAAAACGTAAAAGACTGACGAAAACGTAAAAAAAGGATGAAAACGTAAGAAAACGGGCGAAAACGTAAGAAAACGGACGAAAACGGCAAAAAGCGGATGAAAAGTATAAAAACGTAAAAACACTTGCAAAAACGGATAAAACGCATGAAAACCAAAAGACCCATGTATAATATTACTAGCTTATAAACCCGTGATAAATCACGGGCAGCCAATAATAAGTTGCATGTAAAACATAAAGATAAGGTGAATGAGGAAAAAAAATTAACTTGCATGTAATACACAATCTTTTGGCTAATGACACAATTAGAAAGTGTATATGAATATAATTTATTGTGTTGCGTCATTGCATTGTCGAAGTAGTTCAAACTAACAAACATAATACCAGATGTTGATAAATTGTTCATTTCAATTCCAAATATATCGTTGCAAACTTGCAAAATATTTAGTATGCATTTCTAGTCGTACTTATTATATAAACACAGTCAATAAAAGTTGGTCATTGCAAACAATGTCGTAAAACTAACGTTTAACGTTTGTTAAAGAATCAATTAGTTTACGCCATACTATAACAAATTAAGAATGAGTTATAATTTACACTACTCGTTACTTTTTTGAAATCACAAAAGAGCCATCAATAATCTCTTATCATGAGTCGCTCAAAAAAAATAATCTCTTATCATGAGTGTTCACCATTCCACATCACCATTATGTAGCGAACCATCAAATAATCTCTTATCATGACTGCTACATATAATGATACAGGGTATGTTTGGCGAAAGTAACTGTTGCTCGAACTAGAGATAAATCTGTAGATAGAGATGGAGATGAAGATTATGAAAAGAGATTATTATCATAAGCTACATGAAGTAGCATTTGATTTTAAGAGATTATGAAAGATTATTTTTTTTATAATCTCATATAAGTTCATTTGACAAACGAAACTTATATTTTAAATAACTTATTTTTTTCAAAAACTAATCACAATATCTCCATAATCTTTGTTGCCAAACATAGCCATAAACAGTAGACAAAAAAAAAAACTTTATGACTAATCACTCATTTGCAACATGTTTAGGCTATTTTGTCAGCAATTTAAGTCTAAACCTGATGTAGCAAATAACATGAATTCAAAGAGAATAAATTACACAACTATTGATAGGGTCGTATTTATGGGAAACCCAGTTCGATAATGGTGCTAAAATAACAATACTTAATTACTTTTACTCATGTTATGAGTGTTGGAAAATTTTTAGTGAAAAATGTGTTTTAACTAACTTTGGACATAGATAATTATTAGTAAATATAATTATTAAATGTAAGGCCATGTCGAGCCAGTATATGTCCAAAACAGAGTTAGTGTGAATGAGATATCGAGTCTCAAAAAAGGAAAGTTGGAATGGAGGAAAATGGTTAAATGTCAGTTACGAGCTCGTTTGGTAACTGCAAATTAATGTGTCCTTAATTGACAATTAAATTGGCTGTTATGATTTGTTTCAAAGGTTTATAACTGCAAATTAATGTGTCATTAATTGACAATTTAATTGGCTGTTATGATTTATTTCAAAGGTTTATAACTGCAAAATTGACAATTAAATTGGCTGTTATGATTTGGTTTATAGCAGCTCATTAATAAGGCATTAATTGACATTGATTGCACAATTACACCATATGCATATGAAAGTGGATAAAATATATTAGCAAATATTCAAACAAATTCCAAGATACTAGGAAAATACACAAAAGAGAGAAAAAGAACTTCAATAACAAGTTTTCTCGCAGTCTCGTTCGATCAGAAGCACTTGTTTTCCGTGATATTTCGGCAAGTATGTCAGGTCGGTGTACAAACAACGATAAGAACTGTATGTACTCCCTGGGAAACAGACGGCGAATTGATTTTAAGGGATAATAAGCGTGTCCAAACTGTGCCTCGTTCCAGGATTTTAGGTTTTCTTATTTTTCGTTCATATTGATATGTACTTCTGCTTCTACCCATGTATGTCTGTTTTATTTTCTCGATTTGTTTAATTTCTGTTAATTATTATTAATTATAATCTGATTTTATTTAAATTAAAGTGTTACTGTTTCCTAAATTTTTAAAAAGTTTCTGTTTCAACAAAATTCTAACTCAATTTTTTAATATCGAATTAAATATTATTAAAGATTTATATAAACTGTTTTCTGTCGAAACCAAGATTGAGTTTCTTTGGAAATCAGTTTTAATTAAACAGATTTTTAACTTACAATTTGGAATTACAGATCTATAACGATTTTATAAAGTATTTGTTCATATCAGTTTATTTTGAATACAGATTGAGTTTTTATTAATTGATCTATTGATTCATTGGAAACCAGATTGAGTTTGTTTTGTGAGCAGTACGGTACAAGATTTTAGAACTTCGGATTGAATTTCTTGGATACCAGTTTATAACAGTTTATTTAACTGTTTGTGTTTGATCTGTCAGGATGACAAACACGATTGTGACTACTCCTGTGAACGTAACTGGTGCGCGGTTCCAATAGTGCTAATCATGCAGAAAACCAGAAAATTCATATTGGGCAGAAATTTAAGAGGTGGTAACAGAAGATGTTCTTCTATCTCATAACTTTGAACTTGCGGTTTCTTAAACGAGGAATGCCACCTCGTGAAACTCTAAGGAAAGTAACTTTCTATGCTCAGGCTATGCAGTGTGGAAGCATGGAAATTTCTGCTTCTTGTGTCAAACTATGTTCTGAATGGTCTGGTGGACTTTTGTACAACGTTGTACTTGCAAGACCTAGACTGCCAAAGTTTATGAGAGTCATTAGAACGCAAGTATACAAAAAGAGGAGTTGGTTAAAGTTCTTATAGAAAAAACTTGTTGTGTTTCTTTAGAATAGTGGATCTACTGTAAACCTTGTTGAGTTTTCATTGTAGAAATAGATCATTGTGAAAAATATCTTTTAAGATATATCTTAATGAAAATTGACGAAATCATATTCATAGGCGTTTTTATTTTTTAAAAATTATGTGTAATAAGGATATGTTTAATAGTCCTTAAGTCGATAAGCTTCCTTATTAAAGTGGTTTTGTATAAAGGATCTTTATTAAAACATTAGTGTTTTTTAATCACAAAGTCGATTAAAATCGGTTTTTGTTTAAGAAAACACATGTGATTTGAGACGTTTTAATATTACCAAATTAGTTTTTAACATTCACGAAAGCGTCCTCCTCGATAGAAATGTCAACAATATATTTGGAATGTCACGAGTGACTTAATAGATCTGCTCATCAGATCTTGTTGAAAAGGTGAGGAACCCGATATCGTTTTACATGATACGGTAGATGTTTTGAAGCTTTCAGGAATACCTTACGTGCTCCTTAAACATGCGTTATACGGTCGACCAAATGACATAAAAAACTGAGCATGAGGGGATCTGACCTTAGATAATGTGTGGATAGCACTTCTGGTATCTTGTCATGCTATATGGTGGTTAAGTGTATTGATTATCTCTTTTAATTTGGCTGAGGAATGGAGAGATTGAATTGGGGCAACTCTCAATGCTAATAATCAATGGGAAAAGGAGGAGATGTGAGATTCTATTGAAAAGAGTTTAAGTTAAACAAATGCGCATTGTATGTGCCGGAGGTCGTAGTAGTATTTTGTGTCCGGATGGTTTGCTTAGTGAAATTTGGACTTAATTTGTGTTTGAATCAAAATTGACGTTAACGAATAACTATAATTTGAGTCATATATGGGATAAACTTTATTGTTAGCTATACTCTATTTTCTAATGGTTCATTTTAGTAAAAATGAGTTTGTGAAATTTAAACTTATTTTGAATTGTTTAAACGTTGTTTGGCATGGTGACTCAGAAATATTTTAAATTATCAAATAATATGTTGCCTAATTAAACCAAATTGGATAACTATTTTTGTAGAGATGGACGCGGACTACAAATATAACTGTGGTTGAAGCCAAATTGACAAGATTGTTATTTTCATCGATTGACTAAAATAAACGGAAACTTGATATGTTTCACATGGTTTTATGTGAATTGGAATTGATACCTACTAAGGTAGCGAATAGCGAGTACTTCATCATATTTGCTGTGGTAGTACAATAATATTTGCTTTGTACACTTACTCTGAGCAGTAAGGTTATAGACAAGATTGTTCTATTTAAATAGTTGTGAAATCAATCTTATTATCAGATACAAGGTGGTATCGAAGTCATATCGGAAGGTGGTATTTGTGTCTCCATTTCTAAATTTGTATAGTGTTAAACTTTAAACTAAGTCTTTAAATATATTGACTCGATATAGAAAAGAATCGTGCCTTAAAAGATATGGTTAATGCCATTTTCGTAAGTCCTGGTTTAAGCTATGGCATGCGGGGAAAGCGAGAATTACTATCGGCTTCTTATCTTTTAGAGATATCCTTGTAAAGACAAGTAAGATATTTTATGAAACTATATGGGTTGAGAAAGTAATTTTAATTATAAGTAATTACAACTGTGGGGGGGTATCTAGCTAAGATATCTGTATTGAACCCCAAGGTTCAAGAGTTTTGACCAGAAACTGTGAATTGCATGTTCTTAGTATATGCTCATAACAGAGAGGTAACGTTTTTTATCATCCAATTAGATTTTTTAACTTTGTTACTCAGTTAACAGTCATTCTTATATATTATTATAAATTAGTAGTAATAGTGCTTATGGTTTCTTTGTATTTGTGGATATACACAAGGATATGATAATGGAAATAAAGAAGTGCTTCCTTCTTTGAAAATATAATTTCCTTGTTCACAAAGAAATTGGAAGATTCATCTAGAATAAATGATGGCTCTAGCTTGTCAAAGTCAAAAGACAACGGGATGATAACTGATCTCTTATCTCGAATGAGAGATAAGATCAACCCAAGAAGGATAGTTGAACTTAGAAGAAGCCAAAGGGAGCTAAAAAAGTCTGAGAAATCGTTTGGACCGATTTGGTTTCTTTTATGGTAGGAATGACCTACATTCTCTTATCGAGAACAGCTCGGTACTTCCGCTGAATGGCTCAATGGAAAGAAACGCAAATAAACGTTGAAAATAAATAGATTCTATTATACAAAACATACTTGGAAGCTCGTGGTTTTACTTTCAGGTTGTAAACCACTAGGCTATAAATGGATCTTCAAGAAGAAGATGAAAGACGATGGCACCATTGCAAAGCACAAAGCAAGATTGGTAATCAAATAATTTAGACAACGCGAAGGTCTAGATTACTTTGATACTTATTCTCCTGTTACGCGAATAACCTCGACTAGAATGGTACTTGCTATTGCCGCATTAAGGAATTTGGAAGTTCACCTAATGGATGTGAAACCGACATTTCTAAACGGAGATTTAGAAGAAGAAATATATATGAACCAACCACAGGGTTTCATAGCTCCTGGATTAGAGAGCAAAGTTTGTAGGCTTGTTAAGTCATTATATGACTTAAGGAAAGCTCCAAAACAAGGACATCAAATTTCACCATATCATGTAAGAATGTGGATTCGAAATTAATGGATGTATATGTGTACTCCTGTGTTTATACATAGATGGTATAATTATCACTAGAAGTGATAAGAAGATAAACAAATCCACTAATGGTATGTTGGAGTCAAGATTTGACATGAACTTCATTAGTTGTTGGATATGGTTCTTGGATGTGAACCAATATGGATTTGTGTTAAGTCAAAAACATTGTAAGGACAATATTCTTGAGAGGTTCACTGTGGGGGGTTCCGGCCTAGCTAGAATTCAATGACATCTTTTAATCTAAAGGTGTTGCCCATTTTGAATACTCAAAGAGTATTGGGCATCTTATGTGTCTAATGACGTGCGTCTGACTTGATTTAGAACTTATTGTCAAGTTAAGTAGATATACCAGTAATTCAAGTGGGGACCATTTGAATAAGTATTACATGAGTACTATGATTGCATTATGGAAGATATCCGGCTGCTATCAAAAGATAGAGCAATGCAAACACGGATTTTGATCCACTAGAGCGGATGTATTTACGCTAAGTGGAAAGCTATGTCTTAGAAATCTTGAAAGTATTTCAAACAGACGCTTATAGCTAAATCTATGATGATATCTAAATTTATCATTCAAGATAAATTTATGGAATATGCGGGATATTTACGTTAATTCGTAAAGGACATACCAAGATGGCGTAAACCGGTAACGGCCATGTTTATAAAGTGTGATAGTCAATTGAATTTTGACAGAGCTCATATCACAATGTAAAACGGTAAGTCGAGACATATTCATCATAAACGATGATTGGTGCGACAACTACTCTCAAATAGAGTTATCACGATTGACTACGGAAAGTCAGTGGATAACATCGCGGATCCGCTTGCGAAAGGCTTAAGCAGAGAGTTAGTTAGAGAGTCGTCTAAAGGAATGAGACTAAAGCCCTTAAAGGAATGAGTTTCTATGAAGGAAAACCTAACCCAGTTGACTGGAGATCCCAAGATCTAGGTTCAATAGGACAACCTAATCATAGAAATATGGGGGAAGTCACGTCAATATAGGGGTGTTACTTAAAAATTGTAACATCCTAGTCCATTCCTATAACAAATGTGACTTGTTGAGAGGTTAAACATATGGCTTTATTGATTCAGGATGAAATCACAAAGCATAATGATTCAAGATGAAATCACAAAAACATATGTTTTTAATGATTCAGGATGAAATCACCTATGTGAGAGAGAAGTGGGGTCGCTTTGAAAGGAATTGTGGGGGGCGCAAATCCTAAGAGCTCTTGCAGAACCAGGCTAGTGCTCATGACCATAACGAGCACGACTATGAGGACTTGACAATGTCAGGGAGAGTCGTGTGTGAGTGTGTATTGTCGTCTACGTAAACAGAGGCTGAGTTCAAGGACATCGCGTCTACTCAGATCTAGGAGGCTAAGTGCATCTCACAAGGGAAGGTTCAAAGGGTCACACCTACCTATCCTATGCAGGACTCAACCATAGAAATTTCGCCAAAAATTTCGAGTGTTTTTAACCGATTTCCATTCATGTAGGGGATTGTTGGAAAAATTTTAGTAAAAAATATGTTTTCACTAACTTTGGACATAGATAATTATTAGTAAATATAATTATTAAATGTAAGGCCAGGTCGAGCCAGTATATGTCCAAAACAGAGTTAGTGTGAATGAGATATCGAGTCTCAAAGAAGGAAAGTTGGAATGGAGGAAAATGGTTAAATGTCAGTTACGAGCTCGTTTGGTAACTGCAAATTAATGTGTCCTTAATTGACAATTAAATTGGCTGTTATGATTTGTTTCAAAGGTTTATAACTGCAAATTAATGTGTCATTAATTGACAATTTAATTGGCTGTTATGATTTGTTTTAAAAGTTTATAACTGCAAAATTGACAATTAAATTGGCTGTTATGATTTGGTTTATAGCAACTCATTAATAAGCATTAATTGACATTGATTGCATCATTACACCATATGCATATGAATGTGTATAAATAGATGACAATCTCAACCATTTCAAGATACAAGAAAAACACAC
Source organism: Tanacetum coccineum (assembly GCA_026074375.1). Classification (NCBI taxonomy): domain Eukaryota; kingdom Viridiplantae; phylum Streptophyta; class Magnoliopsida; order Asterales; family Asteraceae; genus Tanacetum; species Tanacetum coccineum. Next base: position 5,233 of record BQNB010017000.1, on the reverse strand, counting down.
AAGAGAGAAAAACTCCATTAACAAGTTTTCCAGTAGTTTTTCGATCAGAAGCACTCTGTTTTCCGTGATATTTCAGGCAAGTATGTCAGGTCCTTTGAACGTTGTACTCTGGGAAACAGACGGCGAATCTGTTTTAAGGGAAGCGTGTCCAACACGTGCCTCGTTCCACGACCTTTTACTGTTTTATTATTTATCGTTTATATTGTCTGTCTTCTGCTTCTACCCAATTATGTCTGTTTTATTTTCTGTTGTTTAATTTCTCTTAATTATTATTAATTAGAATCTGATTTTATTTTAATAAAAGTGTACATGTTTCCCTACAATGAGTCTATCGTGACATTCTTGCCAACCATGTTCCATCATATGGGTAACATAACTAATGGAATTAAACAATACCCGTTCTACACTTAAATATTTGGTTCCAAATTCAACAAAAATAATCAAATATTTCATTCATTCTAACAGGAACACAACGAGTCAACAACTTTAATGTTTCATTAGTAAACACCATTAACATGCAAAAGTAATTCTAAAACTAACAATATCACTTTATGTTCATCTAAAAATTGAATGAAAAACTAAATTTTTTTGGAGGGCATCCAAAAACTTCCTCATCATAGATAATGTAACCTTACAAGTGAATCCAAGGCTTCTTTTTTATTACCATATATATGGTTTTCTTCCCTTGAGATGACGAGATACTAAAAACAGGTACTAAACTAATAGAAAAAACAACGAATGAAAAACTAATTACACAAACGGACACACCGTATCTTTTTAAACTAATACAAACGGTTTAAATCGAATCCTTGTTCAAAATGCTTACAACATGAACAATATTACACAAACCATAAAGATCTTTTGGTTTTTGAGTTTAAATAACATCTATATACTATGTTATACATATAACGTATTTTTCTCACCTTAAAGATCAACGAAACCATTAGCGATTAATCCATGTGGTTAGGAAAATCTGGATCGAAAAAGTTGAAAAAATTTGATCATGATTATGGTAGCCTACATCTTCTTGAAAGCGGATTCATTTTAGGAATGAATATAAAATCATAAGAGTGAAAAGAGGAAGTAAATTTGGAAACTATAACAAAATACTAAAACAGAGATGAAGATTTGAGAGAGAATCGATGACTATCAATGGAAAAGTCAACTTTCAAGTACACGTGGATTTACAGCTGGATTAGATGACATGGCTTTAATGAGGTGGCAAGGCCATCCAGCTGGATTAAATGAGGTGGCAAAGATTTCAAAAAAACTTTTGTTTATTTTATATATATATATATATATATATATATATATATATATATATATATATATATATATATATATATATATATAGATAGATGAGATAGCCAATTAGACCCAGATTTAATCAATGGGCAAAAAAATACCTATCAAATATTTTTCATCTCTACCCATAATACTCGCTTATTCAATCAAAAAATTTTGTGTTGCCCAAATAACTCAATTAAAATAAAAAATAATACCTATTTAGCCCATGATGTTAAAAAAAAATCCAAATAGCCCAAGTTAAGACATATGATTATGATTTGCCACCTCTAAAAAACATACATAACTTATGGTACATAGATTCAGTTAACATATGTTATAGGGTCGGCAATTATTATTGATGGTACATTCGATCAATGCTTGTCTAAATAACTTAAATATAACACTTAGGGCTAAGGATGATAAAGAAAAGACCGAAAACCAAATCGAATCAAAAAACCGAGCCGAACAGGTTTGAGCGTAACCGAACCCACCATATTCGGTACGGTTTTCGACTCTATATATTTATGATTTTCGCCTTTTCGGTTTCCTTCAAGCCAAAACCGAAAAAAACACACATAAATCGTATAAACCAAATCGAATGGACCGACACGAGACTGAAGTGAACCAAGTTACTTCGGTTCGGTTCATGTCTAACACAAATCAGTTTTTGGTTCGGTTCGATTTTAACCGCTGTTCAACCCTACTTTAAGGGTATGTTTGGCAAAAATAGCTATAGCAGTGAGCTGTAGCAGCGAGTAGTAGCTGTATTTTTTTTATAAAAACGTATGGTAACGTAGTTGTCGTTGTAATTATAATGTATAAAACAACTTCTGAATGCTCAAATCTCCTAAATGCTACTTCATAAAGCATTAAAAAACAAGCATTATAAAAAAATAGATAAAACTATTTGCTACTTACTAGACGAACATTAAATTTCACCGCTCCTAAATACTCGTAAAAGCTATTCCCAAATCATATCATCCATTGATTCATTTGATTCCCAAAGAAAGAAAATATAGCCGTTGCAAGACCTGTGGGACCCACACTCAAAAAAAACCCTCCAATCTCCACATTTGCTTAAACAAATCACAATATCATACCATAACTAGACGTTGGAAACATCACAAAAATTTATAAAAAACAAACCCTTTAAAAAATTACCCTAAGTTTTTGATTTCTTGATTTAATAGAAATGGGTGAAGCAGCAGTTCCTTGTATGATGAGATTGAATTCGCAGCCGTTGTTCGCTTCTAGCGAAATTAAAGAGGTTAGTTTCATTTCAAGAACCCTTTTTTTATAGTTTTTTTTTCAAGATTTGTGATCAAGAACACTAATTTATGATTGGTTTTTGAGGTTTGATGTGAATTTGATTTGGGTTTGGTTTAAAAATGTGTAATTTTGCTAAAAGTTCCTACTTTTTATCATTTATTTTGACTCAAAAGTACGCGGCCTAAGGATAAATGTTTTTTTGGGGTGTTTGGATATGGTTTTTAGGGTTTCTAGTATTGATTTGAGTGAATTTGGGGTGTTTGGATACGGATTTAGTGTTTCTTGAATAGTTCAAGATTTTGTATCAAGAACCCTAATTTATGACTGGTTTTAAAAGTTTGATAAGAATTTGATTAGGGTTTGCATTTTGTTTATTATTTTCTTGAATGTGATTGGTTATGGTCTAGGGTTACTTCAAGAATTAGATATCAAGAACCCTAAATTATAGAAATTTGTTTCTAGGATTTTATATTCTTTATCTGTTCTAAAAAGTCAATGTTTGACTTTGCCAGAGTGGATACTAAATTAGTCAAAATTTGGTTTTATATTCTTAATCGTCGCCTTCGTTTGTTTATAGTTTCTTATCTTATACATGCTATGGCTTTTAATTCTGTGAGGTATAGTTACTGTTAATGAAGATGTAATGTTTCATGTAAACTTCGTCCTGAAAAAGTAAAACTTTAGACCATTTGAGTGTCAGAAAAAGAGTTAGCTTTGACGATTCGGGTACACTTAATAGGTTACTATCTAGATCCTGATACAAAATTATGGTTGCGGTTTGTGGATATGTATGTATACTTGGAATGTGTCATGCTCATTATGAAATCGGATAGAAAAAGTTCAAATTTGACCTTTTGGACTCTGAGATGTGTATTGTAGATTGCGGGAGTACCTTTTGTGTATGAAATAGGTTGTTGACTCTAAGATATTATTATGTGCCACAGGGGGACCCGATTCGGGCCTTAACGACATCTATTTCATTTGGGCGGTTTCTGACTGAACCATTGAATTGGGAAAGATGGTCTTCGTTTTCTCACAACCGCACCCTTGAAGATGTACAAAAATACTCTAGACCAGGTGTTGTTGCTGAGAAGAAAGCTTTTTTCGAGGCGCATTACAAAAATTTTGCACTTAAGAAAACTGCAAAATTACACGAGAAAGAAAACCAGGCTCCTCCTAATTACTCCCCTCAAATAAACGTTATAACCAACATTAGTCCTGTTGCTATTTCCAAGACGGATTCAGTTGTTGATGACACAAGAGGAATCGAGCTGGCTAACAGACTGTCAGAACAGGGAATAGCGTCAAAAGTAGATGTTCACGCACCTAGTACAATAAGTCCAGTTAATAGTGATGACATCATCTCGAGTACAATTCAAGTTTGTGATTTTGAGAATAACGTGCCGAGTACCAGCCAAGTGGAAAAGGTCAAAATGTCGACCGGAAATGTTGACTTTGAGGATCATCAGTTTCAGGTCAAGGTTTCAAACCGGTCTAGTCTTGTTGACAAAATTAAGAAAAGACACATCAAGGTATGTACCATTGCTAATGGTTCTAAAATCTATCGATGTTTACTCTTAATGTTTGATAACTTTTATGACGTTTGCTTATAGGATGCTGCTAGTGATCCGGTTAAATTATCAGGGCAGATAAAACATGAAGTTACATCGGCCAAATCTCCAAGTAGAAATGAACCATACAAAAAGCTTCAGAGTCCTCGTAAAGCACCACTGACTCCTACAGTTCACCCTAAGAAGGCTGCAGGAGTTGTGACAGATAAAAAGCGATCAGTTTTACAATCCCTTCATATGTCAATGAATTTTCCTGCTGCTCGAAATAAGGACGTGGCCTCAAAAACTACAAGTAAACCTAACGATAGACTGACTCAACAAGCTCTAACCAGGGTACTCCAACTTTCTACAATCACATTTAAGTTACTTTTAATCAGTCGGTTAATCATTCGTTCGATTCACAGGTGTCGGTCATTGGACTTAAGGAGAATTCTCAGGTGCTTCCAAGACCAGAACACGCGAGGTAAATTTATCTCGAAACACTTTTTATAAACAGCTTGAAGGTAAGTCGATATAAGTTTATGAACATTTACTGTGGTTTTTCAGGTCTAAAACACCGAGTGAGCGTTTAGTCAATGGCAGCAGAACAGTTACCCCGAAGTCCCATTCAACAAAGTAAGAACCATTATTTTTTTATCTAATGTATTACGTATCCTATAGATGTTACATGTCCTAATGACTACTTATAAATTATTGCATCAGCCATTCGGACACATTAAGTCCATGTACAAAGAAACCGAGATCCCCTACTGTGCCGTCATCATTTAGCTTTAGAAGTGATGAAAGAGCAGCAAAACGTAAAGAGGCAAGTCCAGAACTTGATGTTTTTTGCTTTTCACTAAGCACACTATCCTCTCATGTTCTTGATGTTTTATTGTTATGTTTTATTGTTATCACTACAGTTTTTTAAGAAGATAGAAGAAAAGGGCAACACCAACGACACAAAAAAGATTCAGTTTCAACCAAAATTAAAGGTCTGTAACAATGTATTGAAGGTCTGTAACAATGTAATCTCTTTGTTCCTGATGAGAATGGACGTGTTATAAAATAACCTTTTACTGTGTAACAGAAGAAAGCTACGAGTGACAATAAAAGGTTGCAATGGA
>BQNB010016999.1:62500-70706 GCA_026074375.1 Tanacetum coccineum | reverse complement strand
TTTCAGCCCTTTTAGTTATAAGTTTCCGAAAGTTACGATATATACCCCTTGCATGGAATACTTTTGCAAAACAAGTCCGAATTTACATGCAAGCTTATTTTAACATTCAAAAAGACATTTGCAGGTTATAGATTATTAATATAAGCTAAAATATGAAGATTTAACCCAACGAAAGTTTAAAATAACGATTCGTTAAGCTAGAAATCACAACGGGTCGAATTAGGGTTTTAAAATAAAAACGCACGGGTTTTAAGTTCAAATTCTTTCAAGACTTAATAAAGTACTTATTACAGTGTTAGATAAGCTTATTATGATAGATTATAATAATAATTTACAAGTTTAGCTTATAGATTAAGCAAAAACATAAATTTAGGGTTTTATGAGCTCGGTTTGTATCAAAAAGGTAAAACACATATGTTTTTGTGTTCAAAGCTTTATATAATGATTTAAGCATGATCATATGAACATTATAAGGGTATGAAAATAGAATGTAAGCTTATGGTTTTGAGCTTATAGCTTAGAAATGGGTTGAAATCGGGACTTTTAGCTTCGTACGCCTAGAATAACGACTCCCGAGCTTCTTTTCTTGATTTCTTTTGCTTCACTTCTGTTCTTGGGACTTCTTAGGATCTATTAGAATTCATATTGAGCAAAGGATTGCTGCTATGATGGGTTATAAAAGAGGAAGTGGGGGATGAGTAGAAATGGAAGCATAACACTCCTATTTATAGTCAAATGACCCTTAAAGGCCAAGGTATGCTTATGATCTGATATGGGACGTGTGTAAGGGCTAGAGGGCGATGAGGAGAAGCTATATGATGTGTTGTTTGAGCTAGAAAGTAGCCACGATGAGTTGGTTACCCCATATGATGCCACGGCTAGAAATGGAAGAAACAAGAGACCATGTGCAAGTTTTATAATATAAATGATGAAGATATTTGTGTGAGGTGCTTGTAAGCAGCTTAGGGATGAAGTAGCATGGTCATTAAGGTGCTTGATTGCAAGAAAAACTTCAAAATGGGTCAAAATGCAAAGGTTTTGAGTTTCGGGTACATTATGGTTCAATTAGGGTTTTTGAGCTTGTAATTCGTTTACATTTGATTAGGAATGATAGGTTACTGATCCTAAGACTTATATTAAGGATTATATTCAAAAGTTGATAGGTGGTTTGGGTTAAAATGGGCGAAAACGAGTAAACGGGTCCAAAGTTCCAATTAGGGCACAATTAGGGTTTCTTGGATTCAATTTGCATATAGTTGAAGTAAAATGATGAACAACGCAATCCATCTTCTTTGGCGTATATTTAACTCCTTCTGGTTGAATATATGCTGAAGACTCTTATGATCCATATAAATAACGCTTTTCATCTGTAGAATACTAGTAATCTTAAGATCAACCAAGAACAATAAGTGAGATGTGGGTTGGATTGTTAGAGAAAAAGATGATGGAAAATGGATGATGGATTAATGAATGTGTGTGAAAAACAAATGGAACAACCAACCCTCTCCAAGACAAGGAGAGGGAGTATAAATACTACATAGAGGCCGGCCATGGGCTGGAGTTGGGCCACCCATGGGCCTTGGGCCGGATTAGATTACTAATCTAATCCTTGTACTAACTATGAGCTAAGACTTGTTACAACTTTGGAAGTGACCGACACTTTTCGTGTTTCCAACATCCCTTCAGCTAAGAGTGGCAAGATTGGAGCAAAAGATGTCTGAAGTCAAGAAGACTGATCACTCTGCTGATGTTTTGGCTTCAATCAAATCCCAAGTTCCTACGGTTGTTGATAAATATCTAGGAACAAAACTTGATGATGCTCTCCTTAAGATTCTTGAACGACACACTGCAGATTTAATCGAGAAATACTCTGCGCTGCCTGGCCCAGAGTCCATCAAGAATCAAGAATCTGAAAAGAGTCCAAAGGAGATTATCAGAATCAAAAGGGAACAAGGTGAGGAGAAACAAGATTCAACTTACTCCATCAGGTCAACAGACAAGGTGGCTCTTGAAGAATTTGATCTAAAGAGTGCTCTCTTCAAACACATGAATAAGAACAAGACTGCAAACAGAAATCCTGCCAACTACCATCTATACCATGCTCTTATGGAAGCTTTAATAGCAGATGAAGATGCCATGGATAAGGAAGTTGCAGTCAAGGTTAAAGACCACAAGAGAAAGCATGATAGTGATGATGAAGAAGACGATGATGATGATGAAGGCCCTTCAGCTGGATCAAACCAGGGTAGGTCAGCAAAGAGAAGAAGACCCGAATCTGCCGCTTCTGGGTCAGCTCAGCCTCCTTCGAAAGATGATCACCAAAGTTCAAAGAAACCACGGGAGTCTGATGCATCTGCTTCCAAACAACATCCAGCTCTTACCTCAACTGGATGGCAGATCACTGACACAAGAGATGATGTTGTTAACTCTCTGATGCATATGCTTCCAAACAACATCCAGATCACTGACACAAGTCTGATGCATATGCTGAATCTGAACCCGAGCCCACACAAAGAAGACAGTCTGGTATTGCTTTCTGAGATTCCTTTATTGTGTCAAAGAAGAGGTCTTCTAATTCGTCTAAGAAGCTCAAGGGTATTCAAACTCTTACTCCTGCTGAACAAGAGGCTGCTGACATAATGAAAGCTCTCAAGGAAAGCAAGAAAATGAGCAAGAGACAACCTGGAACTGGAGGCTCAAATGAAGGAACTGGTAACATACTAGGGGTTCCTGATGAGTCCACAGTCATCTCTAGAGCCTCAAGTGAAGGAACTGGATCCAAGCCAGGGGTTCCTGATGAGGAAAAGCTAATTCTTTAGTGGGAAGCAGATGTGGTCAGTGAACATTTTGACAGAGATGATAATGCTGGGGATGATAATGAGGAAACTAAGCCTGATCCTGAAGAAATATATAAGTAAAAGATGAACCAGGAAAAACTACTATGGAAACCGAAGTTGAATCCATGGTCACTGTTCCTATCCAACAAGTTTCTTCATCTGTTCCTTTACTGATACTTCAGTCATCGATCTCTCATCTCCTAAACCAGTATCTCCTCCCTGTCAAGAATCATTCATTACAACTTTCACCACCAACATCCGCACTACAGCAGAGCAGTTCAGTTCTTGAAATGGTCAAGTCACGGCTCCTGTGCAAATCAGTTCAGGACCTGCGCCTTCTTTGATGACTCCTGGATACATCAGTTCAGGACTCGTGCAAAACTCAGTTTCTCCAACACCATATGTTCCACCATCCAAGAAAGACTATGAGATCCTGTTGTAACCATTGTTTAATGAGTACTATAATCTTCCACCACGAACTGTTTCCCCAGATCCGGTAGCTATTGTTGCTTCAAGAGCTGTTGATCCAGTTGGTTCACCTTCATCAACTACCATTGATCAAGATGAACAATCTACTAGTACTTCACCAACAAATCAGGAAATTCAATCTCAAGTCACTCATCAAGGTGTTGAAGAATAAATTCATGGACATCAAAATGCATAATTTAATAATGCACCCCTCCTTCATAATATTTCTTCAAACTCTAGTTTTGAAGAAACTAATTGACAAGGGGTCATTCCATTAAATTTGCATCATCTTATTCAACTGTTTAATACTATCACTAAGTTGACAAAGAATCACTCATTAGAGAATGTTATTAGCGATCATTCTCGTCCAATTTCAACATAAAGTCAACTACAAGAACATGCCATTTGGAGCTACTTTGACGCAAATGAAAATCCAACTCCATTCGGTGTGAAACGGTATGGTTGAGATCTACTATCTCAAAGATAGTTTATGGTTTCTGAACAATTTTGTTCAGGACCCGTGCCTCAATTCATGGCTCCTGATCATAGCAGTTCAGGACCCGTGCTTCATGAAATGACGTCTGATCAAATCCGTTCAGACCTCACGCCCAATTGACAAGAGACGTATGTTGACAATATCTCCTCAAACCTCGTTTCAAATAAACAAAAGGCGTCAGATTATGACATCTCTGGCCCTGTGCCCCCAAGGAAAAATGTTGTTTCTCTAGCAGACAAAACAGATTCGTCACAAAAGGAGATCGAATTTCTATTCAATCATTTCTTTGAAGAATATTTCTCTTGGAATTTCTATTCAGTCCTTTACTTGAAGAATATTACAATCCAACACACGGTCAAGCTGAGGAAAACAACAATAATCAAGCACCGAATGCATCGTTTCAAGAAGATGAATTTATCAATCCTTTTTGTACACGGGTACAAGAAATTGGTGAGTCTTCCTCACGCAACATTGATAATACCGATGTGCATTCATTTCAACCACAAAGTCATGATTACCGATGGACCAGAGATCATCCATTAGAACAAGTTCGTGGAAATCCAACCATGCCAGTTCAAACAAGACGACAGCTTGCCGCGAATCTTGAAATGTGTATGTTCGTGCTCACGGTGAGTATTGTTTAACCGAAGAACATTAAGGAGACAATGGCTGATTCTGCATGGATCGAAGCAATGCAGGATGAACTTCATCAGTTTGACAGACTAAATGTCTGGGAACTCGGGGGGGGGGGGGGGGGGGGGGGGGGGGGGGGGGGGGGCAAACTAAACGTCTGGGGAACTCGTCGAAACCATTTGCAAGATGGTATAAGCTAAAGTGTTATGGAAGAACAAAAAGGATGAAGATCAGACTGTAATTCGCAACAAAGCACGACTTGTTGCTAAAGGTTATGCTCAGGAAGAGGGTATTGATTTTGAAGAATCATTTTGCACCGGTTGCTGCGCCTTGGAAGCAGTTCAGATTTTTTGTTGCCCACGGCAGCACACAAGTCTTTTCCAATCTACAGATGTCGTGAAAACGGCAAATTTCTAAATGGTCCACTTGAAGAAGAGGTTAACGTTGCTTAGCCGGAAGGGTTCGTTGATCCAAATCTATCCAGAAAAGTCTACCATTCTAAGGAAAGCACTGTATGGATTAAAGCAAGCTCCAAGAGCCTGATATGATGAACTCTCAAATTTCCTGATGTCCAAAGGTTTTACTAAAGGTACAAATTGACCCAACTTTTATCAAGAAATAATACGGGGAGATATTCCTACATGTGCAGATTTACGTTGAGGACATAAATTTTTGGGTCTACAAACCCTAAATATCAAAAAGATTTGAAAAATTAATGCAAAGTTAGATATTGAAATGTCCTTAAAGGGTGAGATGAAATTCTTTTATTAGACTTCAATTCCACCAGTCCCCAAAAAGTATTTTTATCAATCAGCCAAGTACCTTAGAAATTCTGAAAAAGCATAATATGGACCAATTGTTACTCCATTGGTAACACCATTTGGCTACAAAAACCCCAATCTAATGTAGATTTGAGTGGAGAACCCGAGACCAATCATATTATCGTAGTCAAATCGGTGGTCACACATGTACTTGATCATTAGTAGAACCAAACTTAGTGCAAGCAGTATGCTATTGTGCACGTTATCAAGCACAGACCAACTCAAAAGCACCTCAAGAGGTTAAAAAGAATTTTAAAATACTAAAGGGTACCATTAACATGTACTCTGGTATCCAAAGGATTCTTGCTTTGAACTAACAAGCATTTTCAACCGCTGATCATGAAACGGAATTGCCTGATACTTACTCGGAAAAAGCACTCTGGAGGGATACAGTATCCTTGGTGATAAACTTGTAAGCTGGATGTCAAAGAGAAATAAAACCTGCACAGCACTGTTCTTCAGCAGAGCAGAGTACGTGGCGTTATCTGCAAGTTATGCTCAAGTAATGGCATGAGGACACGTCTTAAAGTTTATATGGCCTTCAACTACAATAAAATAATGTTTGTACTACGATTCACCACGAGTCATGCCAGTAACAATCCTCATGCAAAGCCGTACAACACCTCATACAAAGCACATCCATACTCGATATCACTTCATAAAGAACATGGTGAAATGATATATTAAATTAATAATTTTGTCATAACTGAATACCAATTAGCTGATTAATTATGAAGCCCTCTAAGGGAAACGGTTTTTTGTATCTTGTCAGAAGGATTGTATGAGAATTTTGACTCTAGCAGAACTGGAAGGTTCTGACAAATATAACTAGCTTTGATATTATCATCAAACATGGCTTATGTACATTTCTGTGCATAACCCGGGCCTTATCGTAAAGGAAAATACACGTCTCAGTGCATTTTTCCTTAGCAACGAAAAGAGAAGTCTTTTCGGTATTAAGCTACTCTAACAAAACATTCAAAGTTTATTGAGACTCAAGGGACAATGCCTTAGCAGTATTTCTGACTGCAACCCCGCTTTTCAATCTGAGGAACACATGTTCCGTCGAAAAGACAGTTGTTCCCAAGACAAAAGGTAATTAATTTTTTCTTCCCGGCCTGGATTATTTTTTCATACCCATAGCATCATAAGAATAAGTGTACTTTCAGTGCATTTTATTTGTCAAAATAAGAGAAATCTTATTTCAATTGGGAAAAAGTTGTCTTCACAATGAATCAATATTTTCAGTAATCACGAAAAGATTTTCCAAGATAATTCGACCTCTCAAACAATGACTACAGCTCTTTAAATAGAAAACGGGTCATTATTTGAGGGGGAGAAAGTGTCAAATAATCTTTTAAACGGTCTTTTCAAAAAATAAGTTCAAGATTAATCTTCAGTTGAAGTTTTTTGATAATGAAGATAACAATTGTAAAGGAGGAGTTAATTCATATTAACCTACATGTGCCTTAGATGATTTGCTTCGAAACTTTAGGACTTATTTGCAATTGAAGACTTAGTGAATTCAGGCTTTAACTACATAACGACTAATATTGCCAACACGTCATAGTTTTTGTAAAAATACTTAGGAATGTGTTAGAAATTCTTTCGTATTTAAAAAGCCCTTGAAACTGATTCTTCTCACGGGATAGATTTAAAGTTTATTAATTCTGCGAACACATCTCAAGCATGTGTGCATATAAGATTTTTGCGTGATTCTGAGTATCGAAAACAACAAGGGGAAGGAGTAGATACACTGAAAGGGTAATTGGGGTATATATATAATTGGGGGGGGGGTTACAACAACTAATACACGTGATAGAATCCATAGCCTTATTTAATTGTAGGCCATTCAGAAACAAATTCTTAACCGCAGAGAAAATCAGTGTTTTAATCGTGTTACTATCGGTGTGCTATTCCAAACCACATAGGAGAAAAGATATCTTGTCATTATGGTATGCATCAGTTGGATACCAGGGAAATATGTTGTCAGAAGATGATTAGAGCGTGAGAAGATTGGTTACATGATTCAATTAATGCTTCCTTAACAGTACAGGAGTATGATACAAAACACCAGCCGTGTTTTTTTAAAGGAAAAGTAGAAATATAATTGATCCAAAAGAGGTACATATTGGTTATTATAAGCATGATAATCCTCTAGTTATCAGTATCTCGATTGAAAGAAAAGTGTACATTTGGACTTAGTTGTCTTAGGTGGTTATCAGTTCGTCTACTGAAGGATAATAGAGATAATCCCGGGACTTAGTTGACTTTGGTGTTTCAATTCATATCATCACTATCATGTTAAGAAAATTAGACATCCGGGTTCTTAATTGACTTTTTGGTGTTACGGTTTCAAATTAATTGTGTACTTTCATCCGATTTTGGGCGTCAGACTTTCAAGTATTCTTAATGCAAATATTTGCAAGAAGGCTAGAACCTACTCAAGAAAATATTGCTTGATTCAAGGGGAAGCTAAGACAACTTCCAAAAGGAGAGTATCGAGACGGACTACAGACTGCTTACATGGACAAAATGACTATGTCATTTTCGGTTTGAACATTTTCAGGTCCTGTCTCATACATAGTCTTGTGAATATATAAATGTGTAGTGTAGACTTAATTATAGGCTAATATAAATAGTAATTGAGTACAAATTTTCCACACTGAGATTTCTTTAGAAAATTTCAAAAATCTTTATAATTACTGTACTCGACAACAATCCCCTTATATATCCCTCAAAAACGATGAGGGGGGGGGAGCATTAATATGTTCCAAACATGGCTTGTGAATAATCGGCACACTTTTCTCCCAGTTTTTTATAACATATTTAAATTAATTGATATCCAAAATGTCAAATGATTTGAAATTTTTGATAAGGGGAGAAAATGTGATTAAAATATGTAATGTGATCATATTTCTCAAGTGTATACTCCACCAACATGTGCTAAA
>BQNB010016999.1:0-57500 GCA_026074375.1 Tanacetum coccineum | reverse complement strand
GATTCATTTTTATGTATAATTGATATGAGATGATGAGAAAAATGATGAAATAGTAATTGAAATAGTTGGTAAAATAAGTATATTACAACTTATTGAGTATCTTGTTTTAGGTTTACAATGGATAAAAAACAAAGAAACGGGTCATAGATTACTATATAGCTCGGTTTTAGGGTTTTAGACTTATGGTTTCTTGTAATATTCATGAAATGAAAATGAATATAGTTGAATAAATGCATGACTTTGCTCATAACTGTACTAATAGATTTACAAGATTACTTAGTGAAAACTGAGGTAAAACGGCTATTTTGGATATTGTTGCATTAATGACCTTGTACATTGTGGCTTTGAATACTTAGAACTTGACTTTGGAGGGAGTTTAAATTTTTCAAAATGAGATGTTATATTCCATTGTATATGAAGCTATGTAGTAGCTTTACATTATCACTTTAATATTAACCCTTCATTGAATTAGGTTTAAGAGGTATGAACTATAACGGTTTTAAAGCTCATTTAGATATAACTTAGGCGAATAGTACATTATAGGAATAATGTACCTTGTAAAAAGAAATAATGATGAATATTGACTATGAATGTAATGAGTTATTTCCTTACAATATATGAAGACGAGATTGCCCATAGAAAGGTTCGTGAGCTCGGTCTTACTTTAGTTAATGTGAAAGTTACAGTTACATACTTACTGAGATTTGACAAAGCAAGTAATGTACATAAAGCGAAAAATTTCCCCGCTATAATTGTATCATAGTAAAAAGAGGTTGATAAAAATTACTTAGGTTTGTTTATAACCTTGCTGTGTAACGCCGTATTTTGCAGATGACGTGTCTTGCCTTGAATATGATACGCGTAACACTATCTAGTGGTACCCGTAAAGTCCTCCGTAAGAATCCGTGTTTTCGTTCATTTTATATGTCTAATTCCCGCTTTCAATGCCACATACTTGCATATAGACCTAAAAATAATGAAATAACAGTAAATGTATCGAATTCAAGCATTTATAGGATAATTGCAAGTATTTTTAAAGGAGAATTGAAATTAAAAAGTATTAAATATATGATGTTATCAAATATCTCCCCACTTGACTTCTGCTTGCCCTCAAGTAGACCTGTTAGAATAATTCATAAAAAGATTTCTTCGATTTAACTCAAATAAATGAATTTATAAAAGACTATGCTAGAAAAAAAAAACATCAAGCCGAACACCTCAACGAAAAAAAGGGATCAAAAACTCACTCAACTCTATAAGACAAAGTGATTTATTTTTGCGGGAGATCCTTAATTGTACAGTCATAATATGTATTCTATCATAAGCTTGGAAAGTACACAAATTTGCAACAGTTAGAATTAAGGTCTAAACAATTCTTAAAGGCAACATGGGTGACGAACACAGGTTTATTGGGTGAATTTTCACCAAAAGCGTTACACCAACAAGGGCGACAAAACCACATATACACATCCATAATGATGGAATAGATATACATGATTGCATTCAAATCATCATCTCATCAAAACAACGAACAAATAACAACGGGGAGGTGGAAAGAAGGAGGGGAGAAGCAAATTTCACAAATGCCCACCAGACAAAACCACCACCACCAATTCATGGAATAGATCTAAGTTGTAACCCTCATGTCTGCACACCAACGATAATCGAATTAACCGCACTCAAGCTACCCATAAGGAAGCAAAAATCACCCGCCGGCCCGACTCTCCACTACCCCACCAAAATCCCACAACAATCCTCCACCCTTCCCCATATTGTACGGTCACCCATGTATGCGCTAAAATTATCCGCACAAATTCCAACTTTGCCCTTACAAATCTTTCTTCTCCCTACACTGTTGGCAAATTTGTGTACTTAACTCAGCTTACTCGTGAATACCTAGCAAACTAATACTTTACTACACTTACTCGATCAATAAGCCGAATCACCCAGCTCGCCAAGCAAAACAAAACACTCGACACTAACCGCTGAATCGCATCTTATTGCACTCTCCATGATTAATATAGTATGTTATTCCGTGTACGTGAGTTCGAACTTCTGCATGATAGATTTCTAGCATACAGCTCTTTTATAACCGTTTCAAATAATCTATTATAGAGTATAAACATCGAAAATGAACAACTTTTTATGACTTTAATATCTCAACAGGGTCCTACTTTATGGCAAAGCAATACATATCCAAGTGTATGGGAGGAATCATGTTGATAACATCATATATTAGGAAATTACGTTAATATATTAATTATATACCAAATTACTGTCCCCAATCAAACTACTTCTCCAACATATTTCCGGATCTATAAATGCCTTGAAATCGATACATTTACAGTTTTTCATTATAATTAGGTAAAATGCCAGCATGATTGGGCAAGTAAACGCGGGAATTAGAACATAAAAATAGTAAAGAAAACAAGCCAACTGATTCTACAGACTTTACGTCGTAACCCCTACGATAGTGTTTACGCGTAACCATATCTCAATCAGGCAAAGAACACGTCATCTAGCAACATTACGGCGTAAACACACGCAATGTTATAACAACCCAAGAATATTTTATCACCTATTTTACTATGATCACAATTATACGTGAAATTTTTTTCGCTTTATTTACATTACTGCATTTTCAAAAACTCAGAATGTTCATGTAACTTACATAACTAAAGTAGACGAGCTCACGCAACCTATCTATGGCAATCCTGTCTTCATATATGTCAAGAAAACATCATAACATGTCAAGTCAATATCATCATATTCTTTTTACAAGGTACATTATTCCTATAATGTACTATTCGCAACGTTATATCAAAATGGGCTTTAAAACCGTTATCGTATACCTCTAAACCCTAATTCCATGAAGGGTTAATATCTAAAGCGAATGTATAAGCTACTAAACTCATATACAAGTAATCTAACATCTCATTTGAAATATAAACTCGCCTCCAAGGTCAAGTATAAGTTTTTCACGCACAATTGTACAAGTCCATTAATGCACAATAGCCAAAAAAGCCTTTTTACCTCCGTTTTTCCTAAGTAATCTTGTACAATCTATTAAGTACAAGTTATAAGCAAGTCATGCATTTAATTTCCAACCTATATTCATTTTCATTTCATGAAATTACAAGAAACCAAAGTCTAAAACCCTAACCCGAGCTAAATGTAATGCTATGACCCGTGTTCAATGTTTTTATCCATAGTAAACAAAACCAATACTCAAACACGTTTGTGAATAACTTATATACAACTATTTCAATCCATATATCATCATTATTTCATCATCATCATATCAATTAACATAAAATGAATCCAAGAAACCCTAAATGCACCTAAATGAGGCCCTAAATGATCATTCGACCTGTTTATCACGTTTCTAACCATTTAAACGCTAACAATCAACCAAGAGCCATTGTAAACTCTGATATGAGTTTACAAATCATTATTTATCATTATCTTAACAATGTAAAAGAAATCAAAGCCTAGAAAAACCTAATGAATCCAATATAAACCCTAAACCAACCCACGACTTAATTATTTCATTTTGACCCATTTTAACTTAAACCAATGATTCAATTCTACATTTATAATCCCTTAAATATAGCCTAGGGTCCAGTTTTCCATCATTCCCAATCAAGGATTACTCGAATTATAAGCTAATGAAAACCATTGAAAACCCTAATCAAACCCATTGAAACCGCGACGCTTATTTCTTCATTTTTGACCCGGTTTTTACCTCAAACCAATTGCTAAATCCCTTATTACACCTTCCATTATTACAGACCCTAATATCAAATTCCTAAACCATTTTTTTAACATTTGAACACTAATGGTAAGCTTAAAAACACACAAAACCGAAACCGAACTCAAAACAGACCCGCGGCTATGTTTCTTGCATTTAGACCCATTTTGAAGCCTTTCTTGTAGGTTCCCGAATTCACCAAACATGTATAGATCTAAAGAGATGTAGGAGAGAGAAGAATATAGAGAGAGAAATAGTTGAGAGAGAAACGAAAAACAAACTAAGATTGTGTGAAAATGACTAGTATGCTTACTGTACCTCATCCAAAGTTGGAAGAGCATTTTATAGTTCATACAATACACCGGTTATTAGTCCCAGTTCAATACCGACGTCAAACGTTTACCTATTAAACTACGAGGCCTAATAATGAACAGTAAAATACATGGGGTGACCGAGTCTTTTTCTAATATCTAACAATCTCCCCCTAAGGGAGGTCACCCCTAAAAATACTAAACTTAAGCTCTTACAATCCTTCATAAAAAAAGTTCTTACAAAACACCGGGTATTAGTACACGGTTCAATACCGAAAGTCGTACGTTTAACTATTAAACTACGAGCTATAATGAACAGTGAACTTTAGACTTTTAGGCTTTAGCTTGACTTGTATGTGATCTTTGAGCTTCTTTGAGATCATCATCCAATCATATGTGATCTTTTGCCATCTTGTGAACTTGTGTCATTCAGAATGATATGCTCACACTTTTCTTGATCTTGAAAGCTTGAATATTCAGAGTTGCGAAAGCTTTAATAACAAATACTTGAGCTTTCATGATATCTTCAAATGAGTCATTTGAGAATGAGCACGCGGTTATGAACTTGATTTTGTTGGAACACGGTATCTCCATCTCCATCGTTAAATGTTCCTGTAATAAAACAGTTAGCAATAAAGAGAAAATTGGTTTGTAATTACAATCGATGCGATACTTTGCAAAAGAGTTTTGTAACACATCGAAAGTTTTATTTGTTTTCCAAAGTACAAATACGTCAATTCGTATACTGAAACAAGTGTTGAATTCATGTAGAATCGTTACCGTTGTTGTTTTTCAGTTTTCACATGTTGATCATTAAGGATCTCAAAGTACCTACCATGAGCGTGTTGGGAGTGTGTTGGTGTCTTGCAAGTGCGGTTTTTCATATCTTTCATGTGTAATACTTGCGTATCATGCTCGGTTCTGTTATTTGGGAAGGTCTGTAGTGGATTATGGCATATGTTTGACTGGTTCTTATGGTGATAACTGTTGTTGTATTATTCAACTGTCTGTGTGCGATTGGAACAAGGTGTTAAATATGATGTTTTGTGTGTCTGGAGACGAGATTAATTGTGAGGATCTCTTGCGGTGTTTGCTAGACTTGCAGATTTAAGTGCAGTTGTGTTATGTGTTTAGGTGTGATGCGTGAAGGGGTGTGGTGTTTGTAGTATCGGGCCAGCTCTGTCTTAATTCATGTAGCGTACTTACTCACGAATGGGTGAGTAAGTAGATTTACTTGTTTAGTCTCCGTGAGAATTGAACAGAATCTTTAGAGACGTTTCTCGAGTGGGTTAGGAGGTTCTTGTGCATTGCATCATCTGGGTCCATGTGTCACTTCTATGTCAACAAGCATTTTAGTGATTTTGACAGCATAGGTATTGACCTGGTTCTGCCTAAGTGTTATAGTAGGGACTTCTTTATTTACACCCCTTTATCCGTACAATTCTTTTTCATTCTTCATATCCTTCAGTGCTTACCGAGATGTCATGACTAGTACCTTGTTTGGTTTATTCGAAGTACTAGCTACATATAAGTCAGCACTATTCCCTTATTCTACATTTAACTCCTTTTTATACTAATAAGGACTCTACACTAACTTAGTGGATAATCCTCTGGGTAGATCCTACTCCTGGTTCTTCTGGCAGGATCATGGGAAACGGAGTACACTATAACATTACAATCCTTATAAATCGATTACATAACTACATTGCCAGTCTTTTGGTTCAAGTTCATCTTGGCCATAAAATCACTGTTGGTGGAAATAAATCTAATAGGTAATTATGATTTAACTTTCCATAGTGTTTTGTCATCCGATTGTTTTTGATTTTCAGAATTGGCTCCACCTCAACATGTGTCATCGGGTTATTCGAATCTGTTTAGACACATGTTGGTCGGAGTTTACAATTGTTTTTGCTTTTCAGAATGGCTCACCCTCAACTTGTGCATCGGTATATCGAACTATTTAGCACATGTGTTGGTGTGTATACACTTGAGAAATATGATCACATTACTTATTTTAATCACAATTTTCTCCCCTTATCAAAAATTTATAAATCATTTGACATTTTGGAGATCAATTGATTTAATTTTGTTATAATAAATTGGGAGAGAAAAGGTTGATCCTGTGCCGATTATTTCTCAAGACTTGTTAGAACATATTTATGCTCCCCTCAATATTGAGGGATATTAGATAGGTGCTCGGAGTTTAGTAATTTGATAGATTTGATTTTTCTATAGATATATTCTGGAAATTTATACTTCAGAACTATTTAGATTAGTCTATATTTAATTCTACATTCACCACATTATATAGTCTACAAAGTATAAAATTTTTTAAAATTTAACAATGTATTTTCTATTTTCAGATTTTATATTATTTACAATTTTTAATAATACCTTTACAAAATCTTAAACATCTTTTTATACTGAATTTTTTATTTATTTAACCTTATTAATTTTTTATTCCATAATATTCTAATCTATATATCTTAAAAAACATTAAAAATTTTAGGATGTTAACATTTTTGTTTTTTTATGTATATTATTTTTTTTAAATTTATAAAATAATTTTATAATTAGGATAGAAACTTAAAATATTTTTAACACATTTTTATTCTTGATTATAAATTATTATTTAAATAATATTTTGTTTTTTATTTTAGTATTTTTATTATGGCTTTTTATGAGACAAAGACCTGAATATGTTCAATCTAAAATTGACATCAGTTATTTTGTCCATGTTAGCAATCATTCTACTGTCTGTTTGATACTCTCTGTTTGGATGTTGTCTAGCTTACACTTGATCCAGCAATCTCTTTCCTGAGTTAGATTTAAAGCCTTCTTGCAATTCGCATAAGAAGACTTGAAGTATGACACCAAATCTTCGAAGTAAACAATTAATTCAAAACCGCACCACCAAAAAGTTACGTCCAAGATGTCTAATTTCTCCTAACATGATAGTGTTGATATAATTGAAAATGACACAAACCAACTACAGTCCCAGATGTCTCATTTATCCCTCCTTAGTAGACGAACTGATAAACACCTAAGACAACCAAGTCCCATTTGTACTTATTTTCTTTTTCTATCAAGATACTGACTAACTAGAGGTCTTATCATACTTATCATACCATTATGTACCTCTTTGATCAAATAATTCTACTCCTTTAAAAACACGTTGGTGATGACTGTTAAAGGATGCATTAATTGAATCAGTAAACCAATATTCTCAGATCCAAATCCAATCTTCTGTCAAAAATTTCCATGGTATCTCAATGATAACATACAATAAATGACAATATATTCTATTCTCCTATGTGGTTGGAAATAGCGCACCGGAAAGTAACTCGGATATAACATGATTTTT
The DNA here is from genome assembly GCA_026074375.1 of Tanacetum coccineum. Classification (NCBI taxonomy): domain Eukaryota; kingdom Viridiplantae; phylum Streptophyta; class Magnoliopsida; order Asterales; family Asteraceae; genus Tanacetum; species Tanacetum coccineum. The sequence continues at coordinate 50,074 of BQNB010016999.1, read as the reverse complement.
CTCCTGCGGGTTAAAGGAATTTGTCTTCCAGAATGGCCTACAATTAAATAAGGCTTTGGATTATATCACGTGTGGTTGTTGTTACCCTTTTTCTGTGGATTTACTCCCTTCCCTTGATGTTTTCGATACCTCAGAATCAGAAAAATTTATATTGCACACAGCTTGAGATCGTGTTCGCAAAATTATAAACTTAAGTATCCCGTGAGAATCAGTTTTCAGGGCTTTTTAATATATGAAAGAAATTTCCAAACATTCCTATGTCTTTTTACAAAACTATGACGCTGCAGTTGGCCAATATTAGTCAGTATGTAGTTTAAAGCCTGAATTTCACTAAGTCTTCAATTGCAAATAAGTTCCCTAAAGTTTTTGAAGCAGAATGACATCTAAGGCCAATGTAGATTAATGAATTTTTAACTCCCTTTAAATTGTTATCTGTCAATTATCAAAAACATCAATGTTTAATCCTTGTCTTATTTTGAAAGACCGTTTAAAAGCTTATTTGACAATGTCTCCACCTCAAAATAATGACCAGTTTTCTATTAAGAGCTATAGTCATTGTTGGATGAGGTCGTAATTATCTTGGAAAATCTTTTCGTGATTACTGAAAATATTGATTCATTGTGAAGACTACTTTTTCCCAATTAAATAAGTATTTATCTTTTTTTGACCAATAAATGACAAAGAAACGTACAACTTATTCTTATGATTCATGGATATGAAATAATCCTATGCCGGGATAAATTAATTACCGGTGTCTGGAATAGCATGGCTTTATCGACACGACACATGCGTTCCTCATTTTGAAAAGCGGGTTGCTGTCAGAACATAACTGCAAGCCATTGTAATGACGCTCAAAACTTTGAATGTTTTTTGTTAGAGTAGCTCAATAACGAAAAGATTATCTTTTCGTTGCCTAAGAAATGCATGAGACGTGTATTTTCTTTACGATGGGCCGGGTTATGTACACACAAATGGACTAAGGCGTTTGTTGATAATATCAAGCAGTCTACATTTGTCAGACCTCAGTTTGGCTGGAGTCAAACATCTCATACCAATCCCTTCTGACAAGATACCAAAACGATCTAGGAAGGGCTTTCGTAAATTAATCAGCTAATGGTATTCAGTTCTGACTAATATTAATTTTAATAATATCATTTTTAAAAACCTGTTCTGTATGATGTGATACTGAGTATGGATGTGTTTGTATGTGAGTGCATGTTCTCGGCTTTGCATGTGTTTGCTTTGGCTGACTAAGAGTCGTAATGCAACGGATTTTTGTCGTTGTTGAAGCATATTCTTGGAGGCTGTGTCCTCAATCCACATTACTTGAGCACAACTTGCAGATAACGCCACGTTACTCTGCAATCTGCTGAGACATTGCAGTGCAGTTTGGTTCTCTATGACTCATCCAGTCTTACAAGTTTATCACAAAGGGAACTGTTATCCTCTAGAGTCGCTTTTTTGAGTATCAAGGGAATTCCCATATGATCGAACATCTAAAATGCTTGTTAGTTCAAAGCCAGAATCCTTTGGATTCCTATGGAGGTCCCATGTTAATGGTACCCTTTAGGTTTTTAATGCTTTATTTTAAAAAACAATTTCCTTGAGGTGCTTTTGAGTTTGGGGTAGTGCTTGATAAAAGTGCACAAATAGTAATACTGTTGCAATAAGTCTGGCTTTCTAGATGTCAAGTACATGAGTGGACCCAATTTTACTACGATAGATCAGATTGGTCTAGGGTTCTCCACTCAAATCTACATTAGTTTGGGTTTTGTAGCCAATGGTGTACCAACTGTACAATGGAGTGACAATTGTCTCATATTATGCTTTTTCATTATTTCTAAAGCAGTACTTGCATGATTGATAAAATACCTTTTGGGGATGGTGGACTGATATTCCTAAAAGAATTTCATTTCCACCATTATTGTAATTTCAAATCTAATGTTGCATTAAATTTTCAAATACCTTGATTATTAGGGTTGTAGACCCAAAAATTATGTATATCAATGGTAAATCTGGCAACAAGTAGAATATCCTCCCCGTATTTTTCTTGAATAAAGTTGGGTCATTGTACCTTAGAAAATCCTGTGGATCATCAGGAAGTTTGATAGATTTCATCATACAAGGCTCCTTGGAGCTGCTTTAATCCATACAAGCTTTCCTCTAGTAGGATAGACTCTTTTCTGGATGATTTGGATCAACAAACCCTTCCGGCTGAGCAATGTAAACCTCTTCCTTCAGTGGACCATTAAGAAATGCCGTTTTCACGTCCATCTGATAGATTGGAAAAGACTTGTGTGCTGCGTGTGGACAAACAAAAAATCCGGAAAACTGATTTCAACCCCCCCCGCGAGTAGAGCAAACTGGAGCTAATGAATCTTCAAAATCATTACCCTCTTCCTGAGACATAACACCTTTAGCAACAAATTCATGCTTTTTGGCGTTTACCAGTATGATCTTCATACTTTTAGTTCTTCCATAGCCCCACTTTTGCTTAATAACCATCTTGCCAAATGGTTTGTCGACCGTGTTCCCAACGTTTATGTCTGTCGAACTGATGATGTTCATCCCAGCATTGCTTCGATCCATGCCAGGAAAAATCTGCCATTTGCCTCCTTAATGTTAATTCGGTTCAAAAATACCACCGTGAGCTTGCGAACATTCACATTTCAGGATCTGCGACAATGGCTGTCCGTCTTGTTTGAACTGGCATGGCATGGATTTCTACAAACTTTGTTCTACTGGATGATCTATGGTCCATCGGTAATCTTGACTTTGTGGTTGAAATGAATGCACATCGGTATTATCAATGTTGATGTGAGGAAGTCTACACCAATTCTTATACATGTGTACATTGTGGATTGTTAACATTCATCTTCTTGAAATGATGCATTCGGTGCTTGATTATTGTTGTTTTCCTCAGCTTGTCCGTTGTGTGTTGGATTGTAATATTCTTCTAAGTAAATGGACTGAAGAGAAATTTCAAACCTTGTTGTGACCCGGATATCTGTCTTCTTCTGGCTGTAGGAACACATTTTGTCTTGGGGCACGGGGTCTGAGTTGTCAGAATCTGACGCCTTTTATTCCTTGAGGATCGAGCGCTTGAAGAGACATTTTTAACAACCAGACATCTCTTGTCGATAGGGCAAGAGGTCTGAAAGGATTTGATCAGACGTTCTATTTCATGAAGCAACGGGTCTGTACTACTATGATCTTGGAGCCATGAATTGAGGTACGGGTCATGAACAAAATTGTTCAGAAACATAAACTTTCTTTGAGATAGTAGATCTCAACCATACAGTTTCATAACGAATGGAGTTGGATTTTTCAATTTGCGTCAAAGTAGCTCCACAATGGCTGTTCATTGTAGTTGACTTTATGTGTGGATAAATTGGACGAGAAAGTTCGCCAATAACATTCTCCAATGACGTGATTCTTTGTCAACTTAGTTGTTAGTATAAAACATTGAATAAGATGATGCAAATTTTTGGACAATGACACCGTGTCAAATTAGTTTCTTCAAAAACTAGAGTTTGAATGAATTATTATGAAGGAGGGTGCATCTATTAAATTATGCATTTTGATGTCCAATGAATTTATTCTTCAACACCTTGATGAGGATTGAGATTGATTTCCTAATTTGTTTGGTGAAGTTACTTTGTAGATTGTTCATCTTGATCATTGGTAAGTTGTTGAAGGTGAACCAACTGGATCAATAGCTCTTGAAGCAAACAATAGCTCCGGAATAGGGAAACTGTTCGTGTGTGGAAGACTTATTATACTCATTAAAACAATGGTTATAACGGATCTACATTGTCTTTCTAGGATGGCTGGAACATACTAGTGTTGGGTAAACTGAGTTGTGCACGAGCCTGAACTGATGTTTCAGGAGTTCTCAAGAGAGGGGCAGGTCATGAATGATTATGCAACAGAGTAATGACTTGACCATTTCAAGTACTGATATGCTACTGTTGTTGTGGGATGTTGGTGGTTGAAAGTTGTAATAAATGATTCTTGATAGGGAGGAGATACTGAGATCGATGACTGAAGTATCAGTAAAGGAACAGATGAAGAAACTTGTTGGATAGGAACAGTGACCATGGATTCAACTTCGGTTTCCATAGTAGTTTTTCCTGGTTCATCTTTTACTTATATATTTCTTTAGGATCAGGCTTAGTTTCCTCATTATCATCCCCAGCATTATCATCTCTGTCAAAATGTTCACTGACCACATCTGCTTCCCACTAAAGAATTAGCTTTTCCTCATCAGGAACCCCTAGTATGTTACCAGTTCCTTCATTTGAGCCTCCAGTTCCAGGTTGTCTCTTGCTCATTTTCTTGCTTTCCTTGAGAGCTTTCATTATGTCAGCAGCCTCTTGTTCAGCAGGAGTAAGAGTTTGAATACCCTTGAGCTTCTTAGACGAATCAGAAGACCTCTTCTTTGACACAATAAAGGAATCTCAGAAAGCAATACCAGACTGTCTTCTTTGTGTGGGCTCGGGTTCAGATTCAGCATATGCATCAGACTTGTGTCAGTGATCTGGATGTTGTTTGGAAGCATATGCATCAGAGAGTTAACAACATCATCTCTTGTGTCAGTGATCTGCCATCCAGTTGAGGTAAGAGCTGGATGTTGTTTGGAAGCAGATGCATCAGACTCCCGTGGTTTCTTTGAACTTTGGTGATCATCTTTCGAAGGAGGCTGAGCTGACCCAGAAGCGGCAGATTCGGGTCTTCTTCTCTTTGCTGACCTACCCTGGTTTGATCCAGCTGAAGGGCCTTCATCATCATCATCGTCTTCTTCATCATCACTATCATGCTTTCTCTTGTGGTCTTTAACCTTGACTGCAACTTCCTTATCCATGGCATCTTCATCTGCTATTAAAGCTTCCATAAGAGCATGGTATAGATGGTAGTTGGCAGGATTTCTGTTTGCAGTCTTGTTCTTATTCATGTGTTTGAAGAGAGCACTCTTTAGATCAAATTCTTCAAGAGCCACCTTGTCTGTTGACCTGATGGAGTAAGTTGAATCTTGTTTCTCCTCACCTTGTTCCCTTTTGATTCTGATAATCTCCTTTGGACTCTTTTCAGATTCTTGATTCTTGATGGACTCTGGGCCAGGCAGCGCAGAGTATTTCTCGATTAAATCTGCAGTGTGTCGTTCAAGAATCTTAAGGAGAGCATCATCAAGTTTTGTTCCTAGATATTTATCAACAACCGTAGGAACTTGGGATTTGATTGAAGCCAAAACATCGGCAGAGTGATCAGTCTTCTTGACTTCAGACATCTCTTGCTCCAATCTTGCCACTCTTAGCTGAAGGGCGATGAATGGAGTGATTTCAGGGAGAGATGTGGTGATTGTTGTAGCTTCCGTGTTGATTGGTGGAGGAGTGACCAGTGACGACGGCTTAGTAGATGAGACATCTGTGAAGGGAGCAATCACTGGAGGAGTTGACGTTACTGTCTGATGACTTGGATCAGGTATGGTGGAATCAGACTCCTCTATAACTTTAGATTTCTCCTGATCATCTTCGGTTGGTTTGTCATAAAGAAATTGATCCCCAAAGTTATAAGTGTCATCGAGATTTTTCATGGAAGACATAGAACCAGAATGACTTTCTGGATTTTCTTCGATGACACGTTCGTCTGTTATGAGCTTCAGGTTTTCATGAACCTTTGGGTAGGCTGTCGCGAGGAATTCATCATCCATGTGCTCAGGGTTTGGTCCAGCAAGAGACACATGTAATTTTCCAGAGTTTGATCCAGTCTGGTCTTCTTGCATGGGCTCAGGGTCTGGTCCAGACACAATTCTTGCATGAGTAGCATGAACTTCTCTTGCAACAGCTTCTTCTTCAGCTTCAGTTAAGCTGATAGATTTACCTAATTCCAAAGCTAAGTCTGGTTTAGGGACTTGTTTAAACTGTTATCAGACAGTTTGCCTTTTGGTTTCCAGATCTGCTTCCCTTTATTCAAGACAATTTTAACAGTGGGGGTAGCATTCACAGAGCTCAAAATATTAACAACACACATTTCATGATTTGCAGAGTTTAAACATTTGTTACACGTTTTGCACACGATTCAGAATTCGATTAATTTCAAACTCCGCTTAGAGCTAATGCTAGATCAACCCGATTCATCTTTTGTCCATACTGACTTATTTGTCCTAGGGGGAACTTCTACTTTCTTCTTATTCTAGTCCCTTAGCAGGCGGGATCCTATTTTTCTCTTTGTTGGCCTCTAGGCTATTGATTCCGCTTGCTTAGTGTGGAAGTGTTTACTCCTGTAGAATGAATCACATGGACATTAGTTTGTTGAACCTTTTGGTGCACTTCGTGTTTCTGTGTGTTGCTAGATGAGGTTCCTGGTGCATCACTAAAAGTAACTTGCTTTTTCCTAGTAACAGGGGTAGAGGGAGCCTTGTTATCTCTTTCATTGAAACTTTTTGGGCAAGTGCCAATCACACATTCTAACAATTCTTGAGATAACTTAGTGTATTGGCAAGCATAGTTAAGTGAATTATCCAGTGGTTTAACTACTCTAGCTTCCTCTACAATCTCCCTAACCGTTTCTACACTCTCCTTAAGATGTTTGACATAGTTTAAATGAGCACTCCTATTGTTCTTAAGGGGATGAGGGATGGGTTTAACGTCAATGGCATACATGCCAGGAGCAAGAACTTTTGGTTTGACATAGTCACTAGTGAAACAAGGCTCTTTGCTTCGCAATTGAGCTTTTAGACTCTCAATCTCATTCAACATGGTAGATGTCTTTTCACTTGTGTGAACACGCGCGCTCTTAATTGAGTCATACAATTCCTTGTAATGTTGTTTGACCTTTTCTAGCTCTACTCTATAGCAATCATTTTGTTCTACAAGAGCAGTGACATCTATAGCATTATAAGGCACACGACTTCTGTCATTTACATTAGCGACTCGATCTTTTAAGTGTCTAATCACGTTATCCTTTTCTTGAATCTGATGTTCGAGGTTCTTGATTTTAAAGAATGATCTAAAATCAGGAGCTTCCTGTGATGCTTGTGACTTTTTATTATCAAAACTTTCTTGAAGATGTTGATACTTTAATTGCAAATTTAGGTATTCCCTCAAGTTTGAAATAAGTTTTGACTCATCATGAACTTTAGACACGTCAGCTTCAAGATCTAGACAACGTGATTTTGCCACATCATACAGCAGTTGAGTCGACAAACAATTAACAATCAGATTCTCATTTTCAATGAGAAGGTTTTTCTTTTCAATTTCAGCACATTGCTTGTCTACAGTATTCTTGTCCACTTCGTTATTCATTTGATCAAAAATTTCTTCCATTACTTTAACTTCCTTAACAAGGGCTGTTTGAACTCCAACAAAGTGTTCTTTAAGAGTTTTGAAAAATGGAATAACTTCAGTGAGGTAACATCTTTTTGTTTGCTCAAATCCTTCTTTACCCCTTCTGCTAAGGACCTGAATGGGGGTGTGATTCTAGTTTTACAGTTTTGTCAAATTCCGTAAAAGTTGTGTGAGTACATAAAGATTAATCTTCACTGACTTTTAGTTGGAAGAATTTCTTTAGGGGAAGCTTGGACAGGCGTATTGGGGTGGATACACTGTCATTGCTTGGAAATGGTTTTTTGGAAGTAAGGCCTTTTTTCCCACATCTCAGCCCTCAGCCTTTTTCCTGTCATTTTCATCTATGGACCAAAATATCTGTTCTGGGGTCAGATTTCTTTGTGGAGCAAAGGTTGCAAGAAGGTTCTCTTTCGAGTAATCTGGGGGTCCAATCTTAATTTTATTTTCCACACAAAGAGGGCTTTTCATTTTCTCAAGCATTCTTTTCCTAGTTATCTCAGATATCTCACGAGTATCCTCTGAGTCATGTACAACAGGGCGTGCATGATTGGTCATGACTAATACATGACCATTATAGAGGGCAGGTTGAACTTGCTTTGCACGGGTGAGACATAAGGGATTTTTGTAGCCTATCGCTACCTTGTTCTTTTCATCATAAAATGATTTTGGTTTACATATCATGTGAACCGTTTGAACAGACTGATCTTGTTTGTATAATCTATCTTCAACCTTTTCTTTTAGCCTTTTTATGTCTAAAAACTCTTCAAGGAATTTGTCTTCTTTTTGTTTAAAATCCTTTTTCAAAATGATCGCTTCTTCCCTCATTATCTTATGATGGTTAAGGGTAGAACGAAGTTGCAATTGTGCAGAATGAAGTTCCGATTTTAAAGAAGTTTCTTTTCGATTTCGGTCAGAGATAATTATTCTCATTTGTTCATCAATCTTTCGTTCTCTATCAGTTAATTCAAACTTAGCCCGTTGTTCATACACCCCGACCAGTTCCTTATATCTCGCAAGTTCAGAAGTCAATGTGTCATTAACTACTTTAACCTGCTTATTTGTTGACATACTTTGGACACCCTGTTCATGCATTTCATCGAGAATTGACATCAATGCATCATTTCGTACAGAAGATACATTACTTTGTACAACATGTTCTTCGTTGTCTTCCACATACTGATCATACGGAATAATATTACTATCACTCGTATAGTCAGCATCAGAGTCAACAACGTAGTTGTGTTGTACATCGCTTTGCATCTCGTGTACTTCATGATACTCATCCATATGATCTACAAAGGTATCATGATCTTGTACCTCAAACGGAGTATTCGAGTCATATGATGGCCCGGCTTCATCGTAGATTGGATCTTCAGATGAAAGATTTGCCATGAACATGGTTTGTGTGGTGGGAGCCTCATCAACATCAGAGTCGAATGCATCGCATTGATCAGCTTCAAAGACATGGTCCACATTGAGTGCCAAATCATCCACATCGTCATCAAAATTGGTGACCTGTTCTCCTGCAAGAAACAACAACTGCTCTTCATCTAGTACAACACCATTCTCATGAGCATTCATAAGCAGCATCTTGTCTTTGAAGTAGTCTGAATCCTGAGGACGCTTTGGTTGTGGACATTCTCGTGCTATGTGCCCGATTCCTTTGCAGTTGTAGCACATAATGGGTTTCGCTTGACCAGGATTCATGTTTCCAACTTTGTTCTGACCTCCCACATTCCCAGTTCCAACAACTTCTCTTGCATTATTCCTCTGAAATGGTCTTCCTTGATTATTCACATTGTATCTACCTCGAACATCCTGAACAACAACTCTGCCGTCTTGAACTGTAGCATTATTCCTTGCGTTTGAGGAAGTTCGGAGTTGATTGTTCGTTTGAGGAAGATGTGCTTTGAATGATTGATTGAGGAGGGCAAGTGTGTTGGTTAGGCTTTCAATCAAGTTATCCGTTGAAGTGCTTCCTGTGTCCATTTGACAGTTATCAACAATTGATGGTTGATTTGAGGATTGTGGAGACTCAGATGATTGTGTTGGATACTTCTGATTTGATGCATTAGACACTAGTGCCAAGGGGTCATCAGTAGGTTGAATGAACCTTTCCATCATCATTCTGTTCTCATTTGCATGTACCTCATGTTGCTTCAAGTAGGCATACAACTGATCAAAGTTAGACTCTTTCAAACCTCTGTTTAGTTTGACTTCAGTAATGAATCTACTCCATTCAGGTAACATGTTGTTCACAAACTTAGAGTTAAGCTGCATTCTGGACATGGTCATCTTGATGTTTCTCATGTCGTTAATGAGCTTCGAAAACCTAACATAGTAAACATGAATGGTCTCTCCTTTGATTTGACAGAAGCGTTCAAATTCATCGTATAATTGTGATTCCCTGTCATCCTTTGTTAACTCAGAACCTTCCAGAATCATCTTCACATTGTCCCAAATGTCTTTGGCGTCAGTGTAATGGTTGATGAGTGTGTAGATGTCTTTTGGTATACCTTGAAGTAAGATATTCGTAGCACGAATGTCAGCTTTATACCTTTCCTTTTCTTCAGCAGAAAGGTCTGTAAAGACTCTAGCACGTTCTGGACCTAGTTGAAGTGCACCCTCAGTTTCTTCAGCATCTTCAGCAGGAGTTTGTATGAACGTTCCCATTTGAAATGGACCTTCAGTAATCGATTTCATAATGTTCTCTCCATTATCTTTTCCCAGACAATACAGACGAATGCGTTGTTGCCAAGATTCAAAGTCTGTTCTGTCAAGCATTGGTGGGCGTGTATCGGAACCGGCATACCAAATATCTTCTGACATATTAGACATCTTGATGTATTGGTTATGAATGCAATTAACGTTCACGGGATTTTACAAGTCTAAGATTTAAACCGATAAGAAGTTTACCGGGATTTTACAAAATCAATAGAAAAACCGTAAATGAATAATTGGTTGTGATATTTGGTTTGTTGATTTGTTTGAAATTTGGCGCAGTTGGATTATGAAAAAAATAAATTTTACCCTATTACCAAAATCTAAATTTGGTGTAAAAATAAGCTAAAAAGGCTAAAGAAAAAATTATATTTTACTTAATTTTTCCCGCCAAAAAGTGTCGCTAAAAAGGTGTCGACCGAAATAATTTTTACCCTATTACCAAAATTTGAATTTGATGTAAAAATAAGTTAAAAAGGCTATAGAAAAAAGATTACAAATTACTTAATTTTTTTTTAATCAAACCGCCGCTACAAATGAGCAAACCGCCGCCTGAACTGAACCAACTCGCTGCCTAATTAAATACGCAAACCGCCGTGTAATTAGACTAACTCGCCGCCTTGAATTAATCAAACCGCCGGTTCTTTTTGTTCAATATAATAAGCAACTCGCCACACAACCTGTTAAACCGCCGCCAAATCAACCAACTCGCCACAAGAAAGGCAAACCGCCATGAGCAACTCGCCTGCTAAAAATAATCAAACCGCTGTGAGCAACTCGCCGTGTCAATAACTTGCCGTGGAATAAGAAGATAGGCAACTCGCCGGCGATAAATAATCAAGTAACTCGCGCCTTGAAACAAACTCCTGTCAATTTAGTAACTCGCCGCTATCAAACCGCCTCCTAAAATGGCAACTCGCCACTTAAATTGAGGCAACTCGCCTTTGACTTTTTACCTTAAAACGTGGATCTTGTCTCAATACTTGTCAACTCGCCACGATGAACACTTGTTCGAATTAACCAAAATCAAGCCATATGATCTTTCCAGCCACGAAACTAGGTTACAACATACAATATTAAGTGTGTATATGACGATTAAATCACAATTAAAAACTCGTATTTCTTTAATATCGTCCAGTATGAAGCAACCCTCCACGAAGAACACTAAGCTTTAAAAGCTTATAATTCGAACTAAGAGCTTGTATTAGCCACGAAATTTGTAACACTCTAACCTTTTGATGTGTAGAACAAGTAGAGAGCAAGATTAACAAACAATAAGCCCAAAATCAAAAGTAGCCGTGGTTTTTTTTCTTCAATATAAGCCACGAAATTTGATATATAACCACACAAATCAAACACGAATCCACAGGCTCTGGGGGATACAATTGTAGGATCGTTTAAATCATAACACGAGTGATGATTCGAGTGGTTTGGCTAGTTTCTAGTGAGAGAAACACATAGAGAGATTCTAGAGAGAGAGAGTGTGTATGTGTTTTGAAGTGTAAAAGATTTGACTAGCTTGCCTCTTCCAAAGTTGGAAGAGGCTTATATAGTTTTTACAAAATACCGGGTATTAGTACCCGGCTTAAAACCGAAAGACATACGATTAACTATTAAACTACGAACTATTATAAACAATAAATATACGGGATGACCGGTCTTTTACTCTATATCTAACAAATATTACTATCACGAAACTTTATCCAAAGTTTGGTTTGTGTACTCGGGAGTACTAGGTGAGGGTTGTACTCTTTTTTCCTTGTCCAAGGTTTTTCCCTCTAGGTTTTCTTTGGAAAGGTTTTTTAAGGAGGCAGCCTTACTTGGATCTCTATTGCTCCTATCGTGTTGCTGCTGGGTTGCGGGATGCTCGCTTGATTATATGTTCTCATCTTGGTTTATTCTAGTTTAGTTTATGTATTTTACTAGCCTCATTTCGTGTTTATAGCATGTCATAAACACTTGTTTAACAAGCTGTGTGTAGCTTGAGGTTAATGTGGTACTTCAACCACATTCTATTTGTACTTAACTATTTATTTTGGTTAATATATTTGCCGGGGCAACCCTTTACCAAAAAAAAATCTTCACCCTCTAAATTCCGAACATATCAGGTATTTGAACGAAAGGCTACTTCGAGATCTCTATCACAAAATTGTCCGACCAATAATAGAATATGTTTGAGGCCCTCAACGTAGTATACATGACATATCGTGAGATTGCCTTGAACATAATCTCCATATCCAGTGATTGCTACGAAATGATCATTCCTCAAGCGGACTATTCCTATGAATTTCTCTACAAAATTTCTTAGCAGTTTAAGATTACCAGTCATATGCTTTGAGCACCCGCTATCAACAATCCAAAGGACGAGTTGGATCACCTTCATCACATAAAACAAATGCAGATGGAAGAGTGGATAGTTTGGCTACCCATTTCTGAGTGGTAACCGACGTTTTAGATTTCTTTCGAACACTAGTACTACTCTTTGACACACTTGGTGTTGACTGTGCAGTTTTACTCTTGGGTGACCAATTAAAACTTTGTTGATGTTTAACCCATTTCTGCCACTTTTTGCTTGTTGCAATTTTATTTTTCATGTAATTGCTAAGTGTCCTACTTTGAATAGAATCAGGGGATAGTTATGATGCACTAAAAACCTTATTTGTTGTTGTTGGGGTTTTAGCAACACTAAACCTAGATTTCACAACTACAGAAGTAGTTCCTAAATTCCTAGATTTTGCTGCTACAAGGGAAGTGAATAAGGATCTTTTCACCCTAGAATCTACAGACAAAGCATAACGAGCAACACATTTTTCATGAGAAAGCATAAAAATATCTTTACCACAAGAAACACAAACAATATTCGAACCATCATTAACAGCGTTTACAGTCTTTGCTTTTTATACATTTACGTTTGATTGACAAATAGTAAAATTCATTGTTTCATGCTTATTGGATCCTATACTAACACTACTTGACACCTTCCGAGCATTTGTAGATGGGATATTAACCTAAGTGTTCTTCAAGACTCTATTCTTTGATTTAGTGTCCTTAGACTTTGGTCTTTTAACACTATTAGAACTCTATACACCCGTGGAATTAGAAACAGAAATGTTAGTTTAGTCACCGGCGTATGTGTCTCTGTTTTTGTGATTCTATACATTCCTCTTGCGATAACATTCACACTCTATTTTTGACTTTGCTAGTTTTTAGATGTAGAATGTGAAGTGACTGGTTTTGACCCATCTGCTTTGACCTCAGAATTTGACACTTTCTTATCCTTGACTGATGTGTTTGTTTTTAATGGTGTTACATTGAGAAGTTTTCCTAAGGTCTCAGATTTGTCAAACTTAGTGTTCACATTCTTCCATTTTTCAATGGTTTTAAGCTTATCATTGAGTTCAGAAATTGTCATTAAAAGATCTTGATTTTGAGAACGCACATCACCATAAGCATATGTCTTTTGATTAACATTTTCAATTAACTCATTGACTTCACGTTGATGTTGAGCCCGTGTTGCTTTTATTGAATTGAAAAGTGTTTGATATTCAAGTTTATATTCTCTCTTTCTTGAACAACTAATTCAACTTGAGTTTTTAGCAACACGTTCTCATCACTCAACTTTGTCAGTTTTGACTTCCAAGAATTATCACAAGCCATTTTCTCTTTTTGATGTTGCATTTTAAGTTTAAAATCAATACTTTGAGCTTGAGATCGTTTAAAGTCATTTTCAAGAATTTTGATTCTTTTAAGCAAATTGGCTTGGATATCTTTGGAGTCACTTGATATTTTTTCTTTTTTTCAAGCATCAAAATCTTATTTTTCTGCCCTGCAACAGAAATTAACACACAATCTTTGATTTCTCTCGTGAAGGATGCTTCCAAAATTCGATCAATTTCATTTTGAAACATGTTATCTTTTTGAGATTGTGTCTTAACTTTCTTTTCCATTGACTCAAAAATATTTAACATCTCCTGTACTTCTTCAGTAAGTTCTTTTTAAGTTCTTTGGAACGCTTTATCAAGGAAAGTGACAACAAAATTACATCGGTTTTTTGTAAAATTGTCTTAATGTGTTTTGACCATCATTAATGTAAATTCTTCTTTCATCTTTCAAAAGAGTGACATCAATGTTTTTTCGTAATACAAGAATTGCTTCATCCATTTTGTCAAACATTTTTAACAATTTACTTTCATTTGGCATTTTTGGAATTGGTAAATCCGATATCTCCTTCCTTGACTTAGAGATACATTAGAAGTAGAAGGAGTTGAAAAATATGTTTGCTCAGCAAAAAATTCTTTTTGAGGAACAAATGTTTCATAAAGAGCATTTTATTTTGCATAATTCAATTGAATCATTTTATTTTTCATTTTCAATCGACGCTCTTGAGCGTCCTCAAGAGTTTCCTCAGAATCTGGTGAATCAATAATTAATTTCGTGTTATGAAGCCTTTCACCATCATACATTTTGGGTTGTGCTGCAATAGCTTTCTTAAGACGTTCAGGATTTTGATAACCCAACCCAGCTTTTAGAAAAGGATCATAAACTTTGTTTGGTCTTTTACCAAGCATGTGAATGGTTTGAATTGATTGACCCATTTTGTAAACAATTCGGTCATGAGAACTCAGTTTGTCATTTAAATCAACAATATCCTCAAGATAACTGTTTTCTCATGCTTTGAAAGCCTTTTTAGCTAACTGAGTCTCGTGTTGAATTATTACCTTTTCATTTTCACTTTTGAAAAAATCTCGTTTAATTTTATCTTTTTCTTTTAAAATTCTTTTAATTGCGTCTTTATCAGCTTGTATTTCGCGTTCCAAATCATCACATGTTTCTTTATATTTTGAACATTGAGCTGATTTAAATTCAAGTGTTTTGACCCTTTCCTTACACGTCTTAAGCTCCTTTTGTAGCAACTCTTTTTGCTTTTTAAGCTCAACATTAAGTCTTTGTTGATTTTTAGCCTCTTTTTAAACATTGTATGCCATGGATTCAATACCAAAAGATTGATCATGAGCATTTGAATCATATTCAACTATTCCACCATTATTTTCCACATAAGGATCATCAAATATGATATTACAATCAATTTAATCACCATCAGATGTGTTAATAATAGTTTTGAGTTTCTCATGATTCGTGTGTTCATGAACACCTTTGGATATCATGCTACTT
This sequence comes from Tanacetum coccineum, assembly GCA_026074375.1. Taxonomy (NCBI): domain Eukaryota; kingdom Viridiplantae; phylum Streptophyta; class Magnoliopsida; order Asterales; family Asteraceae; genus Tanacetum; species Tanacetum coccineum. The sequence goes on along the minus strand of BQNB010016999.1, from coordinate 34,835 downwards.
ATGAGATCGATGTACGAAGCATTTACCTCACTAACAGCCTCTGCATCATATTTTGGCATATTCACAACATTGTCATCTGCTAGTTAAATTCGTGCCATCATGATTATTGCAGCAATTAGCTCTTCTAATGCTTCATCTCCTTAAGCATTATCGAGCAAGAAATCATTTTCTTCTTGAGGGTGCCTCAAGCTTCATCCTTCATTGATAGCAGCATCTGTTCCCTGAAATACTTTGCATCACAAACTTTGGGTTTTGGACAATCACGAACATAATGACCTCTTGCATTGCAGTTATAACACTGAACATTTGCTCTTCTCGGATTTGACTCAGTTCGTAGAACACACTAAACCTGACCATTTCCTGCATTAGTTGCTTGATTCTTATTTTGTCTCCCTGCATTCCTATTTCCATTCCTACCATAGCCATCATTCTTGGTTTGTATATCAACTCTACCATCATTTATCACAACTTGATTCCTTATGTTTGATGAAGTACGAAGACGATTATTGGTTGGAGTAGAAAATTTCTAAGTGATTGCTCGAGCTAATAACATCACTACTGTTGTGAGCTTGTCTTCCTGAGCATCCCCTTGTAACTCCCTTTGATAATCTTCTTCATAATCAACTACTGATGAAGGATGAGTGACATAATATGGTTGTGGTGAATGAGAGTATAAAGGACTTGCATGAGATTGTGATGAATAAGCAAATAGTGCTAATGGATCATGATTCTTTGCAGCTCTCTTTGCCTTAGATGCTTGGACATGTGATTCGAACTGTAGTAAGGTATCATATAACGAATCGTACTCAACATCACTCAAATCTTTGTTTTGACGAGTCAGCGTAACATATTTGCTCTACTCAGGTTGTAGAGATATGAGAAACTTGGTGTTGATGGATACTTTTATAGAACGAACATCATTATGATCTATAACATTCAGAAGTGTTGACAACCTTTCATACACAGAGTCTAATGATTCTCCTTCCTGTGCTTCAAATTTGTCAAATTCATTCATGAGTACATCAACCTTCTAATTCGTTCTTACATTTTCTGAGCATCTTTGCAAGCATCTACTGAATTGTCATTTGGTATAGCTTGAAGAATATAATTCATGACTTTAACATCAGCAGTGTATCGTTTCCTATTAGCTTCATTCATTTTAGATATTGGTTCAGGTACCTCATTACGTGGATCATGCAGATCCGTAATCATTGGCCTCACATAAGGTCCTTTTGTAATAGAGTACCACGTCCGCTCCCTGTTTTCCCCTTTATTTTCTAGAAACCTCCTAAACCAACTTTCCTATGGTATATGATGAGGTGTCATTTTATACACTATTTCGGGGTAATTTAACCCCCTAAATCATGCAAATATGCCCAGATTATGTGCTTAATCGTTTGTTTTTAGGTTTCTAACACTTGGATGACATTTTGAGGAAATACACGTGACTTGGGCTCATTTGGAGAAGAAACGGACAAGATTACGGACCTACACCAAATCTCTTAAAGAATCATTCTCACAGAGCGTGGAGACGGCGTCACAGGCATAAAGCGACACCGTCGTGATCTATCTAGTGACGGCGCTAGAAATCTAGTGACGGCGTCAGGATGCGGCCGACTTAAAGAGGATCTAGAATCATCTACGTGGCAACGGCGTTAGGAATTCAAAACGACGTCGTCACAGTGATTTTCCTATATATATTAAACCATAATTAGGGTTTTAAGTGTGTAACTTTGTATAACTTTTAGGAGACGAACCCTAGTCTTTCCAGCAGCTTTTTAGATCATTTTTAGGGGCCTCAAAACCTTATTGTAACTACCTTCAATCCATGTTTTAATCAAGTAAGATTGTTTATCATTAATCATTCAATATGTCTATATGTTGTTTGATTGATTTATGTTCTTGCTTTATCTTTAACATGCTAGGCTAAACCCTCCTTTGTATTTACTTATGATTGCATGAAACTTAGGTTGTAGATCCTTTTGATGTTTCTTCTTGTTGATGGATGTGCGCGTTAGGCTCTAGAAAACTAGTCATAAGATATTAAATTAGCATAGATGTCTAGGGAAACGCGAGTAGTGTAGAAAGGATACCATCGGTAACAGTCTTCATACTACCTTACCCCTAATATGGTTGATCCCTCTTAAGATATTTCACATGCATTTAATATACTCTTAGGGGCCTTGTAATAGTCTTCATACTACCTTACTTGTGCGTTGCCTTAACGAAATATTAAATAGACAGTGGGTTCATATAATCTGTTCATGACTTAGGAAATACAATAGAAACTCGATAAATTAATACTCGATTATTTAATAAACTCTCTAAGATAATATTTTTTGCCGGTCCCGACTCGGGGATAGGGTGCTAAATTAATAATTCGCTAAAATTATAAGATAATACATTTTTGATAATTTCTTTAGACCCCATATAAAATATAAATTAATAATTCCTTATATATAGCATATTACATTGATTGAAGTCTTATGAAGATTCTTGAAAAAATGACTCAATTGTCTTGGGTTTTTTGGTTGAAATCATTTTCCCCTTGAAACTCGTCTCTAACTTTCTTAGCATGGAAGAACTTCTGTGTTGTGGTTTTCTCATAGCTACAACAAGAAATTGTTCAATGTAGATGGCAGCTTTAATAGCTTCTTCGCGAAGGGGGTTCCATTTTAGAACGTCATCATCTTCATTCATCGATACATCTGTATTAATTCCAAAAACGCTTTCAATAATTTCTTCATCAGTCTAACAGCTGAGCAAACTACATTTTCTTCTGGGTGAGTCAGAACATCTTCGAGCATCCATTGCATATGCTCTTCGAATCTTTCTTCATTAGTTGTTTTTTTTCCACACCTTTAAGATGAGGAAGACCATGTTTGTGTGTATGATTTGTTTTGTGTTCACCTATTTTTTGATCTTGTATTTATATAGAAAATATTTTAATGTCCATAAATTGATACATTGGAACACAAAGAGCATAATAACGTGGGAGATTGAAGTTTCTTTCAAATAGGCCGTTCATTTGATTACATGCATTGTATACATTAATTAAAAAAATATTAATTAATAATATAAGAGAATTTTTCTTCCACCATTTGTATACTAATAAATTATAAAATATAATTAAATATATAAATTAATAATTTATTAATTTATCGATTAATTAATAACTCTTTTTAATTAATTAAATTTTTGTGGTCCCAAGTTGTTTATTTTATAGATTTCTACTGTACTTTACACAGATAATCACAAAAGTGTGACAAAGCTACAATCTAGAGACGCAATCTAAGTAACGGTACTACGACTAAACAGGATCTAAGCAAACTCCTAACTGACTCAGACGAACAGTGCGGCATGCAGAGGCTTATGAGGAGTATGCATGATTAGGCTAAAGTACATCTTTTTATCATAAAGGTTATCACCAAGTAGTTTAGATGAGACGAGCGCGCGAGACGATGCGCGCTCGATAAAATAATACACTTGGGACCACCAAAATTTATTATTAAAAGAGTTATTAAATTACCGATCAAATTAATAATTAGTAATTTCTATAATATTACTTATATATATTATTAATTATAGTATCACAAATGGTTGGAGAGAAAAATCTCTATATATTAATTAATATTTTACATTAATTATTTTGGTATACAATCATATATAACTCAAAGGAACGCGCCCAATTTGAAAGCGCGACACCTTCAATCGACGCACCTATATGCTTCTTGTGTTCAATGTATCAACTTGATGACATTAAAAAATAATTCTCTATATAAAGAGAAGATCAACAATAGTTAACACAAACAAATCAACACACAACATGGCTTCCATCCTAAAGTGTGAAAAAAACAACTAATGACAGACAGATTCGAAGAGCATTATGCAAGCACAACAAGGATAATCCAATTCTCCACTCAAAAGCAATGGCAAGAATGGTTCATTAGTAACTAGGTTTGCAGTGAGTCAAGCGACAATATCAAATACAAGTTAAGCGGCCTCTTTCGAGTAGACTCTCACCTTGCGCCGGAAAGAGGAACGATGTTTAAGCGACACAAACCAGCAAAATTTCTGACGCTAAAGAAAAATCTCTCATGAGAATGGATTCTCAATATCAGACTGTGAGTATGACAGGTGGAACTAATCATCGAGAAAGGCGAAAAAGTTCATGAAAAGATGATGTATCCAGGTGGATAACTCCATACTTTTACTTTTTCTATTGGTTGGCTTGGAAAGTTCAAGCAAGATAGGAAATGTAAGTGAAAATTTTCCGGCGTTTTTTGGAGAGATGGATCGGTTGAAATGGAGGCATGGATGACAAGATTAAAATCCCATAAGAGACAAAGTTGATCATTTTGAAATGACACGACTTCTTTAACTGGATAGGAAACAGTTCGTTTTGTGATTATATTTGATTTGTATATTTTGTACTTTATCGATGTAATTATTTACATGGCTAATAGATCTTAAACAGGTTTTGGTTCTATTCTAGAGGACTTCAACCGGATCATACACTAACACAAAACCTCACTCCTGCAACAATCAGCTTGAAGAATAAAACAAAAGACAATTGAGTCATTTTTCAAGAAACCTTCATAAATCATTCATGTAATATGCTATATATAAGGAATTATTAATTTATATTTTATATGGGGTCTAAAGAAATTATCAAAAATGTATTATCTTATAATTTTAGCGAATTATTAATTTAGCACCCTATCCCCGAGTCGGGACCGGCAAAAAATATTATCTTAGAGAGTTTATTAAATAATCGAGTATTAATTTATCGAGTTTCTACTGTATTTAGTTTAATTAGTTAAACAAACCAACCTCTCAAAACTATGATATTTACTTGCTTTCTTATAAATATAAAAACACAAAAAGAATCTTCTCTCAACCCCTTAGAAATCTGTTAGATCGTGTTTGAGCCTTCCCAACCTATTCCCCTAAAGAACGATAACAACCCTTGAGTCTTGCCTATACTACACTACAACGATTAGGGACACTGCTTAGGGGATTGTAAAACTTCACGTGAAGTATTCACAACCTCTACATCAAAGTTTTTGGCGCCGCTGCATGGGGAATAGTTAGGTTTCAATCATTGTTTAACTTAGTTCTACTCCCTTAATTCCTATCAAGTGAGAATTTTAATTCCAATACATTAGCTTTCTCATAGTCTATCTTTTCTTTGTGTTAAATGTTTCGTAATCCATTCTTGTCAACCACCATCGGAGACGCGAATCCTATTCGTACTCTTGGAGATTACTCAAAACCTAGCCACGGGGGCTACAGGAATACCATTGAGCTCCCCGTAAGGAACAATGTGGTACCTCTTCGATCCGATACCATCTGGTTGGTGCAAAACGGATGCTCATTCCACAGACTTCGGTCTGAGAATCCAAACCAATACCTCAAGGATTTCTTAAAACTTGTGGGCTTATTTGACCTTGATGGTGCAAATAGGGAAAGAATGCGCCTGCATTTATTTTAATTTTCCCTTCGCGATCAAGCTAGCAACTGGCTTGAACTTCTTCCAGTGGGATCCATCACCACATGGGAGGATCTTACTACTCGTTTCCTTGCTCAATTCTTTCCACCGAGAAGGACCGCACAACTCTGCAATGACATCCTTATGTTCCAACAACATCAAGGAGAGTCTCTCTCAGAAGCATGGACTCGTTTCAAGGACTTACACCAAAAAGTCCCTCGTCATGGCATCGATCGCTGGCTTCAAATTAAATTTTTTTATGATCATGTCTCCTTTCATCTTAAGTGTGAGATTGACCGCGTCGCCGGCGGCAAACTTCGCGATAAGAATGCCGACGAATCTTGGGAAATCATTAAGAACCTCGCCCTCTATGACCATGAGGGCTGGAATGACTCAAAAGAGTTTGTCAAACCGGTCAAGGCTATCTCTACACCTCAAAGCACCTCAAAAACACCTGACCGAAGACTTCTTGAGTTCGAAGACCATATTAATTTTTTACTAAAAGGGTCGCGACCGACATCGAGACCTAGCTCAACGCACATCCCTCAAGCTTATGCTAAAGCGGTTTATTCAAACACTCGCCTACAAAACCAAAATGGGCCACCAAAGCAGAATCCCTTCACTTTTCATGAACGTACCGGTACAAACCAAAAGCCTTAAGCATTAGGAACCACTTTTGAGGCTCGAGTACGGGACTACATGGCAGCACACACCGAAAGCACGGAAAGATTTGAGAATGCCATTTTCAAACAGCGAGAGGAGATCAACGATAGGATGGCTGAAATGTTTGGACTTCTTAAGGAACTCATAACCAGCAGTTCAACAACAATCCTCAAAATTTTAACAATCAATCAAATCTCGAAGGATTGGTGTCCAACTTCATGGCATCTCAAGACAGATTGTCCAAGTTTAAAGCCAATTTTAAGCGACAACAAAGCAAGATGACCAACAAAATCAACATAGTATTAAAGGCCATCACCGATCAAATAGCTAGAGCACTTCCTAGCGACACGGTTAAGAAGCCAAAACTAAATGTTAACTCTACCTCTTTAATTTTGTCTGCTCGTTCTTACCCAACAGAAGACCTCCAATTCTCAACCCAAATCTACGGGTTCGATTAACGCCATCATGATCCTTCTCAAACAACAAAGCGACTCCTATAATGATAAGCCAGAAGAGAATGAGGAAGAAGAGAAGGGCAGCTCGAAAGATATCGATACCAACCCTTCCACACCACCTGATAGATTAGTTTCATTCATCACGGAAAAAGTCCTCAAACTTGATTCATTCTTCGAATCGCTCGGCTTGGTCTCCCAGTTATCCGACACAGAATTTGTTTGCACCAAAGGGGATGATGGTGACATTATGTTTATTGAGATAGTTAAGAAGAATGACGATTCCCGCAAGGAGAAACCCGAAGTAGGAGGATTAGAGGTAGAGTATTTTGACATATTTCCAACTCGAAGCGAGCTTGCATATCACAAGTATCTCATATGTGGCCCCATCCCTTCAGTATTCCTGAGAAACCCCATCATTATAGAGGGATGTCCGTCATACCTTAAAGTACCGTAAAACATTAGACATGTACATGTTGAAAAGGCCTACATTGATCTTAACTCGCCCTTGAATGTCATGACCTGAATGTTGTATAATTGGATCATAAGAAGAAAACTTGACCCTAAGGAAAATTCGGATAGATGAGTTAGCAATTTCACAAGAAGGATTAAGGGAATGCATGTTTTCGTAAGGAACTTCACTTACGTCACAGACTTTGTGATTGTTCAGGATATCAGTTCGATTATAGACCCTAGGTTATCACAAGTAGTATTAGGAAAACCCTTTGTTGAAGTATCTAACTTAACTCATGACCCACCCGAAGGTGTTGTAAGGTTCACGAACGGATCGATAAAATTGCATATAAAATGCCCCATATGATAGAACAATACAACTCGCTGTCAGACCTAGAAAAAGAGCACACGAAGTCAGTTTACCTTAGGAACGAAGAAGATAGGAGAAGAGGAGTGGGGTATGTGATGAGCAAAATATTAGGGTTTTACAAAGAATATCTAGAGCTTGGACCCGAATACATGATCGAAATAGATGATGAAGGAGAAGTCACGTAAGGACGTGTAACTTCGAGTCTAGCTACAAGATTCATAAATAAAGAAAAATGCTTCTTAGGAGGCTATCCAATGTTTATTTTCCCGCATATTAGGAGTGTCTTGTGTTTTAATTCTTCTCGTTTATTCTTTTATGTTTGAATTCATCATTTATGTAATCATGCTATGCTTTGCTTTTAACCTCGTCTTAATTGCAATCAAAAGTATTTTGCAACAAAATAAGTGTAGGGGAAATATCTGGTTTTTAAGAACCAATTCAAACATATTAAATAAATTGTTTAGATTAATTTGTGTCAGTTTCGAGTCATATGATTGTATTGACTAATCTCGGATTTCATGCAGCAATTTCATTTATGAAATATCTTATATAATCGCGTGCATGAAGTTTTTTAAAGAAAACAAAAAGAAAATTTTGCTCCGCGATACTTGTGACGGGGCCAGGATATTCCTGACGGCGTCAAATGCCCAGTTACAGGAAAACTCAAAAATTTTAAGTATTTTTGAAAATATAACTTGTACAACACTTAAGAAAGTTTAAATTCTTTTATAACCTGCAAAACCCTGAGTTTAACAATTCTCTCATCCCATCTTTACTATTTTAATAGAGTCGAAACCATAAACTCTTAATGTATATATATTTATCCCATGGCTTTTACGCTTGGTGTAGTTGTCTTTGTCTTTGATTACAGGTTATATTTGATGAGAAGAAGCTTGAAAGATCTTAGGATGTTTTCATTAGACGATTCTTGGAGGACGACTTAACCAGTTGTTGCATGTTTCTTCTCCATTATTGAGCAAACTAGGGGAGTACTAGTTTCTTTTACTTGTTTTCTTTTTCCTTTATTCGTTTATACGGGTACTTCTATAGAACATTGGGGACAATGTTCAACTTAAGTGTAGGGGTGGAAATAAGCCTTAGAAACTATTCTTTCATTTGCCATTTGCTTTGTCCTTAAAATAATGGGTAATATATCGAAACATAGCATAAAAAGGTAATTTTAACCAAACTTTAAAATTTTCTATGACACATACCGACGAAAACCGAGTATTAATAGCGTCTCATGGATAGGAATGTATATGACTAGTACAAAAACCCTCAGAATTCCACCCCAAAAATGTGAGGTTCGCCTTTAGATCTATAGGAATTCGGGTATCCATTATTGATACCCAAGATTGTTTATACCTTTAGCTTTCCTGAGTTAAGGAGTGAGCAGTCATATGTGTCTATTCTATCGTTATAGATGTGTACATGTGGTCTTTGTCGCCTTTTTTAGAGCATTGAGATCGGTATTAAATTATATGAGTGTACCGATAGTATATTAAATTCTAGAACTTGTTATTGTGATGCATCCTGAGACCGCATAGTGAGTATTAGGGTTTGCTGGATAAGAGGCACTAGGATTAACCCATGTTTTAAACCTGTAATTGTTATGATGGTAACACCGATCATATAACTATCCCACACCCTTACCATGCACTTATTTTTAGTGCAGGATACCCCTAGTATAACCCTCCGAGCCTATCCTTTTCACGGTTCTCGTAATTTTTTGGTTAAGCCAGACTATTAATGAAGAGCATTATTAACCCTTAAACCAATCATTACACCCAAATCGTTGTAGCCTGCCTTGTATGTACTCGCTTTTAGTACATTATTGTTTTAACCCAAGTTAATTATTTGAGTACGCGGTTGCTAAGTCCTTATCCTTGTAAATACAGTTTTGGGACAATTGGGATTCGTGGTAGTATTTATTTCCCGAAAGAATAGGGAAGAAAAGTTAAATCAATACCCCCATATGTTTGTCAAATGATCTCCATGTTATGTTGATCCATCTCAAATCGGGTCAGTAGTTTGATTGTAAATAATAGAGTATGTAAAAGTTTAAGTGTAGGGGGTGTATCTATAAACCGCCATGATGTATTATATGTTTAATCAATGGCAGGGCAAAAGTGTATGAAAAAAATGAGAAAAAGAAAAGAAAAGAATTAAAAAAATATATAAAAAGGTAAAAAAATGTGTACGAGCTGCCATTTGCTTATGTCTATGTTTATATTAAAGTCAAGAAAAGAAAAAGAAAGAGATTGGTGTAGAGTTGGGTAGAGTTTGTATATTTTGTTTGAGTCTTTAGCTTAGCAACCAAATCAGCGTGTATTTGTGTAAATAATTACCTAACCCTTTCACCCCAAATTCACCCAAAAACCACTCCCCAAATGTATCGCATCCGTTTCCGTTTCCATTATTGTTATCTTACACCTACACCTCATAATCCTTCAAAAGACCTCTTTGACAGTAATGAATAATACTTGTGCCTAGCAGTGGAGGTTTGATCCTTTACCATGCCTATGGTAATTTATATGCTATGACAGGTAATGAGTGTTGATTTTCCATTTCCTCATTATGTTATAATATATTATACAACCGAGAAAAAGAGAGAATCCCAAACACTTATGTGAGGTGCTAGTATATACTTTTTGTACTTTTAATTACGAGGTCTAGAAGGTTGTATTGTAAAAATGCTTTTAAAGAGTAGGTTAACTGCCCCTAATATTGCTATTGTCTAGGTAGTAGAAAAGCTCATTTGCTTGAGGATAAGCAGATCTTCAGTGTAGGGGTATTTGATGAGGTGTCAGTTTATACACTATTTTGGGGCCATTTAACCTCCTAAATCATGCAAATATGCCCAGATTATGTGCTTAATCATTTGTTTTTAGGTTTTTAGCACTTGGATGGCATTTGGAGGAAATACACGTGACTTGGGCTCATTTGGAGAAGAAACGGACAAGATTACAGACCTACACCAAATCTCTTGAAGATTTATGCATACAGCGCGTGGAGACGGCGTCGCAGGCATAAAGCGACGCCGTCGTGATCTATCCAGTGACGGCGTCAGAAATCTAGCGATGGCGTCAGGACGTGGCCGACTTAAAAGTGGATCTAGAATCATCTACGTGGCGACGGCATCAGGATTTCAAAGCGACGCTGTCGCAGCGATTTTTCTATATATATTAAACCAAAATTAGGGTTTTAAGTGTGTAACTTTGTATAATTTTAGGGAGACGAACCCTAGTCATTCTAGCAGCTTTTAAGGTCGTTTTTAGGGCCTCAAAACCCTATTGTAACTACCTTTAATCCATGTTTTAATCAAGTATGATTATTTATCAATAATCATTCAATATGTCTATGTGTTGTGTGATTGATTTATGTTCTTCCTTTATCTTTAACATGCTAGGCTAAACCCTCCTTTGTATTTACTTATTATTGCATGAAACTTAGGTTGTAGACCATTTTGATGTTGCTTCTTATTGATGGATATGCGCGTTATGCTTTAGAAAACTAGCCATAAGATATTAAATTGGCATAGACGTCTAGGGAAACGCGAGTAGTGTAGAAAGGATACCATCGGTAACAGTCTTCATATTACCTTACCCCTAATATGGTTGATCCCTCTTAAGATATTTCACATGAATTTAATATACTCTTAGGGGCCTTGTAATAGTCTTCATACTACATTATTTGTGTGTTGCCCTGACAGAATATTAAATAGACGGCGGGTTCGTGTAATCCGTTCATGACCTAGAAAATACTTACACAGATCATCACCAGTGTGACAAGGCAACAGATCTAGGTGAAGCAATCTGAGGAGTAGTGCATGATTAGGTAAATACATCTTTTTATCATAAAGTTATCACCAGTAGTATAGATTATAATTAGTTTACTTATTAGTTAAACAAATCTACTTTCGGGTTTATCTTGGAGGTAGGGGTAGGATCTGCCTACGTTCACCTCCCCCATACCTCGCTCCGGTGGGACTGGGTATGTTGTTGTTGTTTTTGATTAGTTAAACAAACCAACCTCTCAAACCATTGATTTACCTGCTTTCTATAAAATATAAAAATACAAAAATAATCTTCTACTGTCTAGGAGATTGTAAAACTTCTTGTGAAGTCTTACGAGACCTGCATCAATAAACAAATCAACGTTTTAATTGGATTAATCATGGTTAATACATTTTTCTGATATTTGGCTAGACCGCTCTTCTATCTTTTGTCGATTTGCTTGCGTGTGTTATTGTGTTTTAAATTGATCTAAGTTACCATGAAACCTGTGCCAGTCTCTCAGACTGAAAACCCCATTTCTCCATTAGAATTAGGTTTAACATAGAATATAATTAACATAGTTTAAATTAACTTAGTTTAGTTAACCAAAATATTGATAGAATAAATGATTTCTTTCTCGTTCTTAGTGATCAACACCCTACTTACCAACGAAACTATATATGATCGGGTACACTGCCCGTTAAAGTGTTATTTTAGGTAAAGTCGGTAAAATATAAATTTAAAACTTGAATACTCTAAAACAAACCACCACTACAACACATCAATACCTTAAGGACCTGAGATAAAGCATGCTAAAAATGGTCAACAATAATGTTGAGTGAATTTCATAGGTTTTATAAGTAAAACAATAGACCACAAGATTTCAGTAATAGTAGACTAATGAAACACATTCATAAGTCAAAAACAGTTATTATTTCCCTAAGCTCATGACGCCGAACCTTAACTGTATACAAACCCCAATCAGGTTTGCGCCACGAAATAAGATGTTCTGCCTAACACCCATATATTAATTCAAATGTTAAATGCGTCCGTTTACGTGGTATTAGTTGTTGCATACCCAGGCGGGGATTGACAGTCCCAATAGATCTATTCACAGCATTTGCGCTTACACAAAGTAATTAACAATTCATGATAATGGGGACTTAATGGCAGTAGTGGTACTTAGGCAATAATATTCAGGCATAACATACAGTTTTAGTACTTGCTTCCAAACGTAAAAATAGCATGTATTCCCCCGTGGAGTTATGTTTATATAACTATTTTATTAAATAAGAAAAGGGGCTATGAATGCACATTTTTGCGATATGATAATGTGTTAACGGAATAATCGTTGAGAAATATCGAAGGAATCTAGGTGCAACCTAAATGTAACGTCGCGACTTTGGAAAAATATTTTATGCAACAATTATAATGTAAGTTTTTTGTTTTATCATTAAAAAATATTTTTATAAAATATTTAGCATTGTACATCAAGTTTTAATTTTTACAACATAACTTGGGCTCAAAAAATATATATATCCAACTTAATACTTAAGCCTAAAATCAAGTATTTATATTATTATGCATAAGCCTATTTACACGAGTCCATCTTAATTTTTATAAGCCCAAAACAAGTAGGCTGTCTCAAAATTATGATTTCATCTAACTTCTCAGGATTATAATTCCTAATTCGTAAATGGTCTTGGTTCAGGTTTTACGCATACGAAAAGGTAAATGAATCTATTTTACAGATTTGTAGGCCCTATAGCTTCAAAAAATTTGTAACACATGTGAAATTATCATTTTACCCTTAGTTACCAAAGCTGATTTTTCCCAGATTTTTACCGCCTCCGGAAAACGGACGTATCTCCCAAACCATACATCCGTTGAGGCCGATTCAAGCACCAAAATTTAATTTAAACTATTATCTACACGTTTTAGTTTTACAAAAATGGGTGTTTCTATTCAAAATTTTAGACTTATAATCATATGAAAATTTATGTTTGGTTTCCGACCACTTTCACTGTTTATTTCATAAAAAATTCATCGGGTATCGAAATAAGCTTCGATTCACCCGGCCAAACAGAGCTAAGACACATACCTAGATCCTTATATTTTTTTCCAAAACCTCACAGGTCACCAACAATTCTAAAATCCCTCCTCAACCTACTGATCTAAAACAGTCTCGAAATTAGTGTCGCAAGTCCACCTTTATCAAGTTTTCTAGCCCAATTTATTTGTGTACAATGCCATAATTTATACAAATACTCAAATAAGTATAAAAATATATCTCAAATCAGTAGGTACATCAAATATAAATTAAATTTATAAAGAAAAATTATGAATAAAGAAGTTAAACAACAACCTTACAAAAATGAAAATGATGGTTATAACAAGAATCAATCAGACTTGATCAAACTTATTCAACCCAAACTAATTCTAACCCAACCAAATGCTAGTAAAATCCTTTACCATACCCTGATGATCATTCCCATGTTATATATATATATATATATATATATATATAGTATATATATATATATATATATATATATATATATATATATATATATATATATATATGTCTTTGATGGTGATAAAGAAATATAACCCAAACCAACTAACATGATCTAGCTTAATTTTTTTCACCTAATTTATGCAACCCTTCATTGTTATAACTAATAATTTTTTTATGAAATGTTGATGGTGGTTGTGTATAGGGACGGCAAAGGTAGAGAGCACAAAAGAAATATGTGTTTTTTTGAATATAATAAGATGTGGAGATCGAGTTGATATCCCATGCAAGTGAGCATAACATGTGTCCTTAAGATCTTTTAAGTTTGACAACACATAAGTGAAGTTGGCATACCACATGGGCAAGTGTCCATGTGGTCTTGTCGATTTTAATAAGAGAAGGGGAGGTTTATGGGTTAATGTTGTATAAAATTTTGAATAAGTGGGTAGTTTTAGGGTTAACGGATAAAGACGTAAAATATTGTAAAAGTTTAGGCGGAACCACAAAGTGAAAACGTATAAGTTTATAATAAAATTATAACATATGTGATACTTATCTGAAATAATAAATTACCAAGAGCATGTAGGCGAATATTTAATTTAATGACGGGCTCACGTTTAATAAACGTTTTACTATACAAACGGTAAGACATAAAAGTATACTATAAGTAAAAAATTTACAAAATATATAAAATAGTTATGTAAATTGATAAAAATGCATTAAGCATGTAGACTATATTTAGTCTAGTGGCTGTTAATATTAAATGTACATTTTACGATGTACGCGGAATAACTTATCCGGTTAACCGAAAAAAATAATTTTTAAAATAGTAAAAATACGTGGTCAATTAATGACCCGAAGAATACGAATTATTACAGCGGGACAGCACGGAGTCGTGTTTGCAGCCATGGCGGGTTGGACACCCTTTTATACGGTTCCGCACTCACAAATCTGGGCCAAACGGTTTCATACTATCAAACATTATGTATTGTGGCTATTCAGGTTTGTTGCAAGGAAGTGATGATCCATGTGCGCGGTATTTGTTAGTGATGGCAATAAATATTGGCTTACGTGTGGTGCTATTGGATAGCTGTCATTGTTCAGGATGCATTGTGGTTGCATCTAAGGTTAGTATTAATGTCAAAAGTTATGTCTAAACAGTTCCGTAATCCAATTTTGTTTAACATGTCTTAATGAGTCCGTTGTAATAAAGTCTGATATGTGTTTCTGGATGCTGATTCTGTACACTGTCTATTAGTTGTGGTCATATTTGCGAATTTGAGGAGTGTAGGATCCCGTATTCACTTCATACATTTTAAACATAACGATATCAATAGGAAGGAGAAAGAGAGTGACGTTGTTTAGAGGAGAAAGAGGACGAGAGAATGAGAGAGAAAAGAAAAAGAGAAAAGATATATTTGAAAATGAAAAAACTAACTTTTTTAAGAAGACAAAAGCTTAGTTATACCCCGTCACGTTAAAAGGTTTTCGAGCGGGGGATATTTAACTAGGACCCGGGCTGGGTAATGCTTGGGATTAAAACAGAAACATATATATTATTAGATTAAACTATCGTGCCGATTTCCCGATATCTATACTATGACAATCATTAATAATTAAAGATACGAAGCTCACATCGTAGAGTGGAGGCCGACTTCCTTGTTCGATTAGACTCAATAAATTGAGGTAACAATCTCCCCGAAGTGACGGTTTGAACACTGGGAAACGAGCTTCTTTATTGACTCAATAAAAATTGGAGGTAACAATCTCCCCACGAGTGAGTTCATTGATGACACTCCTTCATGAGATTTAGGTGAGATTGCTTTTGTCGTTTTAAGCTCGAAGTGTTCTTGGTCTTCGTCTTCGTTATATGTTGTTAGGTTGTTCTTCATGCTTTGCGATCATGACTTTTGAAGCCTTTGTCATTTGTCTTTATGTCTTTGCCATCTTGCGATCTTATGTCTTTTGACCACATGCTTCATTCTTTTGCGTTATCTTGAAAGCTGCATTCAGAGTTTGAGATGTCTTTGTCTTTTAGTGTTGAGCTTTTCTAGATTGTTTGTCTTCGTGAGTGAACAATTTGAATGGGATTGAGGTTGCCGTTACCACCGTTTGACCTGCAGGTTTACGTTAGTGATAAACGAGAAAATTGATTTGAAAATCAATCGACGTGTCACTCGTTAAAGAGTTTTTGTAACACATCGAGAGTGTTATGTTTTTATCAAAATTCATCAACCGTCAATTCATTTACTGGACCAAATCGATATCCAGTTGTCACAAGTTTGATTCATATAGAATCTCGTAAGTCACCTACCGCAGTGCTGTTTATGTGACACGTAAGGATTTCCATTCGTCATTGTGAATACTAAAGAGTAGCACTACAGGAATGTTCTAGGGCAAATATCACATGATATGCGTAGGACTCTTGATAAACAGCTGTGAACCTGATGATGTTCAACATGTGTTTGAAATAGAATGTGTCCTGACGAGATTTAATTGATCTCTTACTTCGGCTCTAGACTCGAATTTGTGCTTTTGGTTTTCAGTACTCGGACGGATGGTAGCCTTTATTGCCACTACTTCAATATCAACAATCGCGGAGTGAGATGTCATTAAGATAACTTATGTATCTCCATGACTAATGAGACAAGTTTCTGTTGAGGGAGAAACCCGAATGGCTGGGAAGGTTGTGCATGGATATCATCGGTCCATAGATGTCATTTTTTCAATGTCAGCAATAAACTTTGTGATCTCTTTTTTTTTTTTTTTTTTATTTTTTATTTTGATAGCATATGTATTGACCTGGTTTCTGCCTTTAAGTTGTTGTGGAGGGCTTTTTCTTTAGACCCTTTATCCATACATTTCTTTTTCATTCTTCAACACCTTCAATGCTACCAGGACTCATTACTAACAACCTTGTTGTGTTTGTTCCAGTGTTAGCTCAAATCATAGTCGGCCATTATTCCCATATACATTCATCTTCATCATACTCAAGGAATGTCTATTTCTATCTTTGGATTATCTTGGGAGATCTCGGGTTCTGGTTGGATCATAGGATTGATTCCTACCTAACCACATTATGGACTTCAGAATCGTCGTGAAATTTAAGGTGTTGTTGGGTATAAGATCGTACATAAAACCTTTTCTTACTGATTCAGGCCACATTGAGTTCGAATAGATCATATTTTAAATACATTTCTCCCTTATTTTTAAATAATAAACACTTAGTTTTTGAAAATACTTGTGATTAAAATATGTCTAGAAAATTTTCTGAGGAGAAAAATATTATCAGCAATGAATGTTGGAAACATTTTTTGATAATGTTTTGAATACATAAGAGTTGTCGTTGTTGATGTATCCAAGAACATTAAAACTTTGTATGTTTTGAATACATAAGAGTTGTCGTTGTTGATGTATCCAAGAACATTAAAACTTTGTTTTTCGAAAAACTCCCCCTCAATAATAGGACCAATTGAGAAATTGTTGTCTTTTAAAACATTGTGAGGGATGGAGTGTTGAACACACAATTTTAAAAGATTATGATTTGACATCGAGAAATTCTTGAAAAATTGTGTTCAACTTTTTGAAAAACCAGATGTTAGAGGACTTCTCTTCTAACGGTAAGGGTAAGCGCACTGAAACGTACACTTTCCTTTTTCTTGAGCTAAAAACATTGAATGTCTTGTAAGAACAGCTCAAGACCGAGAAACGTTAATTTTCTCGTTGGGAGGATAAGTTATAAACCTTCCTTTATTTGAAGTCCGGGTTATGTACTGACATTTGCACATAAGCCATTTAGAAAATTAGAAATGACATGTTTTGAAACTATTTGCAACTCTCGCTCGAACTTCATTTACACACCCGTGTCAATGTTAATCGACATTTCTAAGCACGTAAATGTTATCGATTCCAAGAGACATGTCGAGAAGAATCTTTGTGGAAATTTTCTGATGTTATGATTTTGTATTTTCTTTTGAAGTTTTATATTTTTGTTATTTTGCTTTCTTAAAAATATGTACATGGTGGATGTTTGATGATAATAAGCAGGTCTTATGTTGTCAGAACCTCCATTCCGCTGGAGTCAAAATCTCATACCTATCCTTATGACAAGGTTACTTAAACCGATCCTCAGGAAATGCTTTCGTAAACATGTCTGCTAATTGGTATTCAGTTCTGACAAAATATAATTCAATGTTATACCATTTTCAACCTGTTTCCTTTATGAAATGTACCGAGTAGGATGTACTTTGTCCGAGAATGTTGTTACAGGGTTGCTTGATATTGCTATGGCTGACTTGAGAGTCAGATTACAACGGTATTTTGTTGTAGTTAAAGCCATAATTTGAAGTCTGTGTCCTCATCCACATTATTGAAGCACACTTGCAGATAAACACCACGTACTCTGCCTCTGCTTAAGACATTGCAGTGCCATGTTTTGTTTTCTTTGACATCCAACTTACGAGGTAATCACAAGGAAACTGTATCCCTCCAGATGTGCTTTTATTCGAGTATCAATTGCATTCGGCAATGATCAGCGTATGGAAAATGCTGTTAGTTCAAAAGCCAGACTTCCTTTGGATACCAGAGTCCCATGTTAATGGTTCCCTTTAGGTATTTAAAGATTCTTTTAACCTCCTTGAGTTGCTTTTGTGTTAGTCGTGCTTGATAACATGCACAATAGCATACTGCTTGCACTAAGTCTGGTCTACTAGATGGCTAAGGACTAGATGTGACCCGAACTATACTACGATAATCAGTTGGTCTACGGGTACTCCACTTAAATCTAACTTCTAGTTTGGGTTTAGTTGCCATTGGTTGTACCAATGGAGTGACAATTGTCCTATATTAATGCTTTTTTAGAATTTCTAAAAGCGTACTTGGCAATGATTGATAAAAATAACCTTTTGGGGACTGGTGCCAAAATTTAAGTCCTAAAAAAGAATTTCATCTCCCATTAAGGACATTTCACGATATATTGTGCCATTAACTTTTCAATCTTTTTGAATATTTAGGGTTTGTAGACCAAAATTTATGTCTTCAAGGTAAATTGCACAAAGTTGAATATCCTCCCCGTATTGTTATCTTTGAAATATAAAAGTTGGGTCAATTGTACCTTTAGTAAAGCCTTTGGACATCAGGAAGTTGGAAAGTTCATCATACCAGGCTCTTGGAGCTTGCTTTAAATCATTACAAAGGCTTCCTTGTAGGTAGACTTTTCTAATGATCTGGATCAACGAACCCTTATGGCTGGCAACATAAACCTCTCCTTCAGTGGGACATTAGAAATGCGTTTTCACGTCCATATGATAGATTGGGAAAAGACTTGTGTGCTGCTTAAGTGGGCCAACGAAAATCCGAATGCTTACAAGCGAGCACTGGTGCCAAATGATTCTTCAAAATCAACACCTTCTTCCTGAGCATAACCTTTAGCTACAAGTCGCGCTTTGTTGCGAATTACAGTCTGATCTTCATCCTTCTTGTTCTTCCATAACTACTTTAGCTTTATAATCATCTTGCCAAATGGTTTGTCAACTAGTTCCCAGACTTTTAGACCTGGCGAACTGATGAAGTTCATCCTGCATGCTTCGATCCATTGCGAATATCAGCCATTGCCTCCGTAATGTTTTCGGTTAACAATATCACCGTGAGTGCGAACATTACACATTTTTTAGGATTCTTGGCAAGTTGTAGTCTTGTTTGAACTGGCATGGTTTGGATTTCCACAAACTTGTTCTAATGGATGATCTTGGTCCATCGGTATCAAGACTTTGTGGTTTTGAAATGAATGCACATCGGTAATTATCAATGTTGCGTGTGAAGACTCACCAATTCTTGTCCGTGTACAAAAGGATTGATAAATTTAGCTTCTTGAAAGATGCATTCGTGTGCTTGATCATGGTTGTTTTTATCAGCGAAGACGTGTGTTGGATTGTAATATTTTAAGTAAAGGGACTGAAGAGGAAATTCTAACCCTTGTTTTTGTGACGAATTGTCTTTTCTACTGTTCTGCTGTAGGAACAACATTTTGTCTTGGGGGCACGGGGTCAGAGTTGTCATAATCTGACGCCTTTTGTCCTTGAGGAACGAGGCCTGAAGAGACATTTTCAACAGACATCTCTTGTCGTTGTGGTGCGAGGTCTGAACTGTTGTGATCAGACATCATTTCTTTGATTTCATCAAACTTGATATGAATGGACTCAACTATTAAGCGTGTTCTCTTGTTGTAAACACGATATCCCTTCGACTGAGTAGAATATCCCACCATGACACATGGATCCCCTTTTTCTTTCATCTTATCCAGATTTTCCCCATCTCTAGTTATGTAACAAATGCAACCAAAGATGTGAAGATGTTTTATTGAAGGTTTCCTGTCATTTATGATGTGATATGCCGTCTTTCCATGAGTGGATATGATGATTGATCTGTTCTGAGTATAGCATGCGGTTGCAACTGCTTCAGCCCAAAATGATAATGGAAGCTTAGAAGCTGAAAGCATCGTTCGAGCAGCCTCAACAAGAGTACGGTTCCGTCTTTCGACAACGCCGTTCTATTCGGGTGTTTGAGGAGTAGAAGTTCGATGTCCAATGCCTTCTTTTTTAAAATAAGCATGGAGTGTCTTGTTCAAGAATTATGTGCCTCTGTCAGTACGGACAGTAATAACTTAAGCTTGAAGATTGCGTTGAATCATCATGAGAAAGTCTTTGAGAACTTCTGGTGTTTCATCCTTGGATCATAGAAAAAGAGTCCAAGTGTATCTTGAATAGTCATCAACAATCACCAGAATATACTTCTTCCCATTTATGCTTGCAACGCGCATTGGACCACACAAGTCCATGTGAAGCAAATTTAGCCTTCCTTTGGAACTAGGAATTGCTTTTGTCTTGAATGAACTTCTTTTTGCTTTACTCATTTCACAAGACGAATAAAGTTGATCCTTGACATATTTTAACAACCTCTTTAGGTAAGCCATTCACAACCTCTTTCTTTGAGAGTAAGGTGATGTAATCGAAGTTAAGATGAGAAAGCCTTCGATGCCATAACCATGCTTGAGTTGGTGAAGCTTTAGCCATGAAACAGATTGGAGTTGATGAAGTTGTTTCTTGAAGAGATATTGTGTAGAGATCAGATCCACGACTACCAGTTAGTAAATCGTTTCCCTGAATACTCCTCACACAACAAGTAGATTTCCTGAAAGCAACCTCCAAATCAAGCATACATAATAGACCACACGAGAAAAGGATTGTGATTTGAGGCCATCGGACGTAAAAAACCCCGTTTGATCGTGACATTTCACCTTGAATCAGATCTCCATAACCAAGAATTGGCAGCACACTGATCATTTCCAAAACGAAAACAACCCCAGAAATTCTCCACAAAATTACACAAAAGCATTAGATTGCCAGTCAAGTGCATTGTGCATCCAGAGTCCAACAATGAATAGGATGAGTATGAACAATCTCAAGAGAATTTAGAGGGACTAATGGAATATTGGACAAATTTGGAATCTATGAATTTGATATCTTTAAAAACATTAGTAATTCCTAGAGACAAATGTCTAAGTGGGACTAATATTTTGATGATAACATCATCTTTCCTGATTTTAGGCATCCATGTCTTTTTGGTCCTAAGAGGCTTTTGTGTCCATGTATAACCTGATGGACATCTCTTAGCTATCCACCATTTCCATTCCTGATTTGTATTCTCATACAAATTCTTATAGTAACTCTTGGATTTCTGAAATAGAGGTATCTGAGCAAACTGTTTTCCTTATGGGGTTTAGAAACAGATTTGTACGCCTTTTTCTATTTGTTTTACGTACAACTAATACAGGCACTACATGGGAGGCTTCTTAGTTCTATTCTACATTCACGTCTTCAAGTATCGAGATAACACAAGCAACATGATTAGAATTAAACACACATTTTTCCACATTGCTGCACAAACAAGCATTTACATCCGAAGTTCTGGAGTTTGAACTTGACATTACAAACGCATTACAGACTTTGTTTTTCCCTTAGAAAATACTAGAAATCCTATGTTGGGTCTTACCTACTTCCATCTTTGTAAACTTCACTTGAACTAATGTTTGGGCACGAACCTTCTCTTTCACTTGAATAGCTGTCTTTTTAAGCTGTGGTCTGCTAACACTAGTACGTGAATTTACTCCTAAGAATAACATGTGAAGGATTAGCATCCTAAAGCATGAGGATAACCTGTGGTGTTTAGTCTGTGTTGTAGTGAGGCAATTCTAACTACACATTCCTGGTTTAAGCACATTGGTTTCGAACCCTTGGTTTCTATCCAGAGGCAAACTTCGAGTGAGTTGACCCTGGTTTGAATAAAACCATCCTACACATTATTTTAATTAACGATGTTTCGTTTTTTAAAACTTCTCATTTCAGAGAATTATGAAAAAGGAGTCGGTTTTCCTAAAACCTGATGGTTTTGGAATCCTAAGAGCGTTTGGTTGTCGAACAACATGTGGTTTATCAAACTGAGTTTCCACAGACTTTCCTTTTTTTACCAGAATGAGTTTCTTTAACTCATTTATCACCATGTTCTTGTCTTGCATTTGAGCTTTCAAATCTTGTATTTCATGATATTGTTCACGTTCTTTTCGAAATACATTTAAAGCATTTTCTTTGCAAACTGGGTTGTTTTTCATCGTTCTTTACATGTTGTTAAAGAAAAGTTCAAGAGAAATTGAGTGTTTTTCAAGTTTAGCAAAAACTTTTTAACAATTATTAAGAACTTGTTCTTGTTTAACCGATTCAAGTTTGTTTCGAAAGCTTTTGTGCAAGACATTCACATTCTCTGACTTTATGAAGATATAAGCATTGCAATTCAGTATTAGCATTTAAATCAGACAGAGAATGCAAATATGAACATGTAACATCTTTAGACACACATCTTCGATAAAAAGAGTAGATCATATATGTTTGAAAAATCAGGCCTATTCTTATTCAAGTTCTCAAGCTCCTTTTCAAGGGAATTTAACTATCAAATCGTCATTCACTTCCTATTTTGGAGTTCATGATCAAAACAAATACTGTCCAGTAATAGTTTTGTCTGAAAGAGAGCATTAATAAGATTTTGATCAAAACTCTCATACTCTTATGCAAGATGGGTTAGGAAATGCACTACTAGTATGAATAGACCACTTTTTGTTGACAAATTGTTCTAAAGTGATTGAAGTTGTTAGTGCCATTCGTTATAAAGTAGGTCCTACAATTTACCTATTGGATTTAGACCTGGGTAGAAAGCCAACGTTTTTAATGCAATGATTGGTTTTTGTCCAACAAACGTTTTTTTCTCCACATTGACTTCCTAACTTCTTTAGCGCATTCCAACTGATCAAGATAGGCTTTGGATGGTGGTTTGAAAGTTTCATAAAGACTGTTTTGATATGTGTAATTATATGGTTTCACTGTGTCTTTATCCAATTTTGATCTACTCTCCTTTTCAAGAGTCACTGTCTCTTCCTCCATTGGGGCAAAATCTGTTTGCAGGATTCAGAATATCATGATGGGATGATCTCATTACAAACGAGGCTTATCAGATTGAGCTTTCTTTGAGGTACTTTGGAATTAGCAAAGGTTGATCTACCATGATACGTTGCCGCATTAGGGTGCTAACATGTGAATGGTCTTATTGACTCCTGCGTTTTAATAAAGAAAAAATATTTTCATTTAAAAAACTTTATTATGTTTAGTCCATTTCAATCAACGTGTCAATGTCTTTTTTCCTTCCATAACCTTTAAATCTGAAATAACCTTAGTTTTCCTCTTTGAGCTGACTTCAAATTGTGACCGTAGTTTAACAGACTCTTTGACCTAGCTCATCAGTTTCGATTGACAACAGAAATTTCATATGGGTTTTTAGTTTTTTAAAACCCGTCTTTTTATGTCAATGTCTTACGAGCTAATAGTCCTAGAGTTTCATTAAAACTTTGTTGAAGTATTTATACTCACATGTAAGGTCCATTAAGGTCAGTGTACTTCTCAGCTCAGTCTGTTTGGTCAGAAAGTGCAATCAGAGAACTATCATCCCGACTGCTAGTAGCCTCCCCCAGAGCCCACTTAGACTCAATCAAGGTGAGTTTTTATTGCACTCCTTCAGTTTCTTGAGACAATGAGCGTTCGCTTTCTTTAATTGCCTTTAAAACCTTTATTTTTCCTCATTAATCAAGAGTTAAATTAGCAATTAAATTTAGCAAGCGCAGCAACGCTCATCAACACATTCAGTCGCATTTTGATCAAAACCTGATTATCTTAGTAAAATATTATTTGATGAATCGGATGACAATTGCTATCATCATCCTTCTCCAAAACATATGTGTCGTTAATGATTCATTGCTCAGAAAGTCGTCTCACATTGGCCAAACACAGGACAGTCTCTATCATTATTTCATCATGGTTAGGTACCTGTTTTCCAATTGGCGTATCATTTGAACTTGATTCCGCAGGTGAGAACCTCCTGGATCTTTGCAATGTAACTGTAATGTGCTTCCAATTCTTGTTCATCAATCTCTTCATTCATGTCTGCTAGCCAATCACTTGCTCAGCTTGAAGTGGAACACCTTGTACAAGCTTTTCACATCATACATCTCTCCTTGTGATACGCGTAGTCTTTAACAACACCGCTTTGGCTTCCTCATTCCCT
The DNA here is from genome assembly GCA_026074375.1 of Tanacetum coccineum. Lineage (NCBI taxonomy): Eukaryota > Viridiplantae > Streptophyta > Magnoliopsida > Asterales > Asteraceae > Tanacetum > Tanacetum coccineum. The sequence goes on along the minus strand of BQNB010016999.1, from coordinate 10,453 downwards.
GGCCTAGTGTCTCCAAATCCCTTGCAGTAAAGGCACTGTGATCCCAGTCTTATGCACTACCCGTACTGCCTACTGTTTTCCCTAAACTAGCCCCACAAACTGTGACTGCCTTGATTCGTCCCCAACAGCCTTGACTGATTGTCATTGTTATTCCTAGGTGTGGTATCTTCTGTCTTGTTCCCCGTGAAGTTGAAGAAGTTCTAAGGTTTTTTGTAGGTTTGTAAACACTTTCTAAAATACATAGCAAGGATGCCAAGTATTTTTTTTGCATATCCTTATCCCTCCGAGGCATGTTCTGGATCAACTGTCTTCCTCAGAAACTGACTCAATTGAGGAGTAACTGGTTTGGCGATCATCTTTTCCTTTGTAGTCCCTGTAGACGCACATTGGTTCGTACTGGAAGAAGAATTGCTCGTTAGTGATGGTGCAAATTTCGATCTTTGAGGTACAGTGCCTCATAGTAGTGTTATCTGAATTTGGTGAAGCAGCCACAAGAAGTGCTAATGGGTTTCACTTCTGGCTAATTTCTCAGAAACGGTTATCCATTAACTTCCAGTTTTGAAACTGGCTTCAGAACGACAAACAGCTTGATGATATGAGACGTTGTCTATTTCATGAGCTCTTCTGCTGGACAAGCTGTCACAAATCTGACCATGCTCTGGTTGAAGTTGTTGAAGAATTGAACATTTCACGTGTGCATTGGGTGGAAACTTGCAAGTTGTTCCTTTGTCCAACTCATTCATCCAGTTTATAAAAATCGGGAGTAATAAGACTCCAGTGATTCTTCCATCTCTAGAAGTAAATTTCCCACATTCCCAAAATAAGATTGTTACCTTTACATCCTTGTACGTCATCGATCCCCTCGTTGTAGCCTTTCAATGGCTGTCCACATCTCCTAGTCTGTGTTACATAAGCGATCAACAGTTGAGTAAAATTCATCCCCAAACCAGTCAAAACAAGAAAATACTTTCCTTTTCCAGCTTGAAAGTCAAGTTTGTCTCTGCAGTCATGTTGTTATTGTCTCTACTTCTTCATTTGCCACTACAGGAGAATGTACCTCTGCAGGCTTCAACTGCTGCCATTATACGTTCGTAGGTAAATATTGACCATTCAAAGATTGCACTTCCTTAGATAGTTCACCATTCGATTTAGTGTCAAGGTATCGTAGAAAAACGCAAAGCCACAGAGTAATAACTTCCTGTCCAAGGCATCTATGTTGGAACGCTCCTTTTTGACCAGCTGCCATATATTTTATGCATTTGGCTATCATGGAGGATTATTTACTGAGTAGAATGATGAATTGATTAGTAATGAATTATGAAGTATGAAAGATTTTGTTGGATCTTAAAGTGGATATTGTGATTGAGTTGTTGGTTTTGTAAGCAATTCCACAACGTTCACGAGAAGTGATTATTTATATAACTCTATGATTAAAACCGAAACTTAATTAAGGTATTTTAAACAGAAACAATAAAAAACGTGAATTATTTGATGCTGAATCCCGGCCAAAATTTCCAAGAAAAAACTGAAAAATGTCAATAAAACACTGAAAACAAGCTTTTTTTTTTGGCCTTGAAAAATCCATAACCGAACAATGGCTATTTTTTACAGCGTGATCTACACGTTTTTTTTTCTCGATTTTGACAGCTCACGGGGCCCTTACAACAGTTACGGATCAAAAGTTATGGCCGTTTTAACTGAAACCCTTTTCGCACGCAAAATTTCAAAAAAAATTTCGTTCGGTCCAAAAAAAATTTGCTCGTTCGATTAAAAGTTCCCGCTCTTTCGAGTCAGCTCGTTTCGAGCTCGCTCGTTATCGAACGCTCCGTTCGATCGCGTCGTTCGATGTGAGCACGTATCGATCCGCTAACCTGTTCGATCGCTTCGTATCGAATCACAGCGTTGTTCGATCGCGTTTGGTTCCGAGTTCTCTATTCGAACAGCTAGTTCGATCACCTAGTTCGATCACCTAGTTCGATCCCGCTCGTTCGATCCAAACTTTTGTCGATCGGTAATCGATTTCGTACACGATATACCACACGTTCATATCGATAACGAGTTTTCCACTCGTTCGATCGTAACTGTGTTTTACCACATTCGAAACGGATCGTGTTCGTTTCGATCGTTCTTCTCAAAAACAAAAGAGCGTAAAACGTCGTTTTTTTTCAACGAAGCACTCAAAAAGAAAACCCTCATTTATGCCGAATCAAAACAAGAAGAAACAGTTAATGGATGCCTGATGATGTAACAAACCAAACCTTCGAATCCAATATGCTTACTACAACCAAAAAAAAATTACCACGAAATCCACCGCGATGGCGATTGATAACCAAGTGAAGGAACCCGATTAACCACTTCACTTCATAACCCGAACACGAAAACAAGAAAAGAGAAGGAGAGAGAGACGAAATTTAGAGAGAGAGAAGAGAGAGAGTTGAGAGAGAAAAGAAATTTAGATTTTTGAGAAAATGAAAAACTAGATATTTTCATATGAAAATATCTATATATATATTTAGATATTTTAGAAAATATCTAAATATATATATACCCCTACACATTTAATGTGACACGCGCCGTATATAATAACTAGGACCCCCCCTGGCTCGGTTAAGTATGGTGATTAAACCCGAAACATATACAAAATAAGATATTTATCGAGCACCGATTCCCGAAATTATCCTGTTAAACATTAACTAATTAAAGACCGAAGCTCCATCGTAGAGTGACCGAGCTTCCTTGTTCGACTCAATAAATTGAGGCTAACAAAATTTGACGTCGATAATTTCCATGATCAATCTTGTCCGTTTATTATAGATTCGAAATGCTTTCTTTACCGGAGAATAGCCAATGAAAATACTGATATCAACTTTTGGATGCAGCTTTCCTAGATCTTCACTGTTATTGATTGGATAGCACAATGCACCAAAGACATAAAGATATTTTAAATCTGGTTTTTTGTCATGTAGAAGCTTATATGGTGTTTTATTGTAACAAGAAAACATAATCGGGAACGGTTTCTTCTATCTTGGTGTAACAAGCTTGTTACTACTTACTAACTTTTCTACTCCTTCTACCCATAGAACTAATGGCGCCTTTAAAAATATCAACATGGTACAAGAAGCTTCTACTAAAGTCTTGTTTCGCCTTTTGACAGTGCCATTCTGTTGTGGAGTACGCGCAACTGATGTTTGGCGAGAAATCCCAACATCTTCATAGTAGTTCTTGAGTGTCTGAATAACAAACTCTGTGCCATAATCTGTACGAATATTTCAAACATTTGCATTGAGACGAACTTGTATTTGTTTGAGAAATTTAATAATGAACTCAAGAGTTTCATCCTTTAATCGTATAAAATTTAACCCATGTGAACCTTGAGTAATCATCCACGATGACAAAAAAAACTTTTTTTCCCATTATACACTCCGATACGCATTGGACCCGCAAAGATCCATGTTCCGATTTTTTCTGAATGCATCTTTAGATTTGGGTTTATGGTGTATGCTTCTACTTTTCCATAATGAACAACGCAAAACACAAGTAGATCATTCTCGTACTTCAAATTTGGTGTTGACCTCAACAAGACTTGTTTAGCCAGTTGGATAAATGGTACCAGGAGTTTAAGAGAGATAGCCGTTGATGCCATAAACCAGGATTTGGTCTTAGAAGCTTTGGACAAGATACATATCGAAGAGGACTTCATCAGCATATCGGTGTACATAAGTTTTGTTCACCCCTATGAGCCCGTAAGTATATCAACACCCTCTAAGTCACGGACAAAGCAGGTGTGTTTTTAAAATGCTACTTCAAGATCAGAGTCACAGAATTGACCCACTGAAAATAAATTGTGTCCAAGCCCCTCTACATAGTAAACCCTGGAAATATTTACAATCCCTATCTGAAAATACACCATAACCACTCCCATTATTGCTGCGACTTGGATCATTCTAAATCCTAAAGACGTTTCCCCAAAAACTTGCTGATAAAATTGATGAGCTGAGAGCGATGTCTGGTCATGTGTTTCGAGCGACCCGACTCCAAGAACCAGAGGACAATCTATATGACCTGCGTTGGACATGAGAAGAAGATGGAGAGTTTGAATTATTGGATCATGAATTTTGGTTGGGTTTCGAGTTGTTAGAAATGCCTAGGTTATAAGCCTAGGATTACTACTCGAAACTCACAGTTTTTTTTGTTTCATTTGGTTTTCCACTTGAGAAACGCTACAAGGTGGTGTTATTTTAATTACTTTTGTTTGATCATTTCCAGGAGGCACTACTGTAGGTGGAAAGTGATTCTATTAAGAGGGCACCTAGTTCCAATCTAACATTGAAAGTCCTTCCTTAGGTAACCCTCTAAGTCTCAACCTTAGTAAACACTTTACTCGTAAGTTTCTACTAATTCCTCGTATTGCTCTTACTAGACTTAGCTCTAGTATGAGAATTCACACCATTCAAATAATGAACAACACTATAACACCTCGTGTTTTAGGTCATTGTTAATGACATAATTAATACACTAATTAGTTTTAACGGTTTATAAACCCGTGTTGCTTTTAAAATCATAATCGTTAAGCTAAAACGCGTAAACTGAAAAATGATCATACAAGTAAACGGGCATTAAACAAATAAAATGTTTACATTCAAGCAAGTGTTATATGATATATTATGAGGATAATTTAATAACTTAGATTCATCATATTTATATTAGGTTACGTAAATGCTATACTTTCTTTCCCGATAAAATGCGTTAAGGCATTCCCGTAAGTTTTCCAAACCTAACTACTCCTAAAACGAATACCACAATTATCCCAAAAAATTATTTAAACCCAAAAATAATCACAATAACATCATATATATGTCCCTATGTTCCCAAAATTTTAGATGAAAAGGAACCCAGTTTTTAATCACTTGTCCATAAAATCTAATATTTAAATGAAATATCTAGGAAACCAACTCTTACACCATGGTCAACTTGACATTAACCTATGAGCAAGGTTTAGAAAGTAACCATGTTAGGTTAATAAGATATTTTGACTATATAAAGCATACATTCACTCTTTCTTTCTTACCACACTTAACAAAATCACCAAAAAACCTTCTTTGTCTCTCATATAGCTCACAAATGAAATGCCCAAATAAGCTCATATAATCCAAACCATACAAAATTTTTCTACAATCCGAAACAACCCTATTACACCTCAATCCAAATGCATACTAAGGAGTTTGCAAGCATTGGTATTCATCATATGAGTAATTAATAAGAAGAAAAGGGAAGATTAGGGTTACAAACCTACACTAGGTTTAAAAAAGCTTTGTAATCCATTTGAATTTTAATCTAAACACGGGGGTTAGAACTTATTTTCACATCTCCTACATTATCACTAAGGTCTTCCAAATTCCTATTATACTTTTATTTGATCTTAATGAATTAATGTGTTATATTAAGATATGGCTATAATCACCACTAAAACTTTATAATATAAGTAAAAATGAGTTATTATTTATGTTAATGATTTTAATATCACTTATTCTTATGTCATATGGTCCATATAATCATGGAAAAGTGAAATATAAAAGTATGTAACCTATGGATTTAAGAATAAACAAGTTAGTTAAATTAGGGTTTTTATAAGGTTTCATGTAATCTTCACAAGTTAAAAAAAGGAAAGTTAAATTGTTAAACTTGTAATCATGGACAAATGGAAAATATATGGACTAATGGACATTAATATAAGTATCACATATGTTACATATAGTTATTAGGGTTTTTTTAAAAGTAAACTACTAAATTAAATAATACATAAAACAAGTTTTAACACATTTTTGGAAATAAATACCTTAGGGGCGTTTGTAATTCGAAAAATACATATATGTTTTATGATTTTATAAAATACTACATGTCACAAGGATCGATGGGTCATAAAGAACTCGAAAACCATTAATTAACGAGAATATACGCCATTTACCAGTTTAGCGATAGTTAATACCTTTTATAAAACTATTGTTTATAAAATTTACATTCACCACAAAACTATACTTTATAACAACCATAATATGATAAAACTTTCAATTACGAGAACATGCTCGAAAGAATCGCTAAAAATGGAGCTATAACGAATAAGATACGACAAAAACGGGTTTTACGTTAATTAAAACCTAAAAACGAGTAAAATAGCTGTTGTAAATAGTAAAAACACTATTCATCGCAGAATATCAAAAACTTGAAAATGTAATATTCTGATCACTCGTCTTACTACGAAGACGTAGACGTAAGAAACGCGAGCAACGGACTTAAAACGACAAAACTAGGTCATTTTTACAAAAAGTATATTTATAAACCGTTTTTCAACTTTAATAAATATTTATTATACCAAAAGCGATTAGTCGGTGATTTATGCGATAAGAATATTATTTGGTTTACAAAGGTGCGATAAAAGTAGGGAGTTTCATAATGAGGCCTCTTCGGATGGCGTATCGACGAGTTGTTGGATTTACGATTTAAAGTGTCCTAACTCCTCTCCTCGTCGTCATGTCCCCATGACCTCTTTACTTATGAAAAAGCCGAACGATAGTACGATGTAACTATCTCTATGAATTATATTAAGATATTAATATAAGTACTCGGTACTTATACGACCTATATTGAATTAGGTTGCATTCGGGAATAATCGTGAAGCATTCCCACACTTATATAAATTATCAGATCCACTCACCTTTTGAGGGGAGAGTTCATAGCCCCACACTTTTTACAGTTTTACTGATTTACTATTATTTGGGGTGGAAACATGCTTTGTTTTACAAATTGGACGCAAGTGGATATTTTACATTGATTACATGTTTGCCTAAGTAGCGATAACCCAAGTTAAGCCCATTATCATGAACTGTCAATTTTGCATAGATGTAGTTGGGAATTTACATTTATGTGAGCGGCGAATGTTAATTAAATAGATCTATTTGGGAAACGGACCTCCACCCCGACTCGTGTGACTAGCATATCATCGAGAACGCACGTAATGCATGTCGAATCAGGGATGTTTCGGGTTAGAACATCATTTCGGGCTGAGTAGCAATATTTTGCGAACAAGACTGTCGAGCTTCAGTGTCATGAGCTTAGTGTAAATGTAATCTGGTTTTGTGATTGTTTGCATATGTTGTAACATCACGGGAAAGTCTTGCGGTCCTGCATAATTTAAATACATAAACCTATGAATTCACCAACATTTTTGTTGACGGTATTAAGCGTATGTTTTTAGGAGGTCAATAGGCACGAGGTGCCAAGGATGCATTGGGTTACGTTTTGGATTGCACGCTTAAAGACTTTTATATCATATTTTGGGAAATCTATGTCATCTTTTGTAATATTAAACAAGGAACAAGTGAAGCTATAAGCTTTTGTAATATGTCTTTTAATTAAATCCAATGTATCAATTTAAACGACTTTTTGTGGACGTTCTTATATATATCTTGTGCTGTTGATCTTGAAGTAACACGCCCCGGATCCTTATTCCGCTGCGACCCATTTTGGGGGTGTTACAGATTGGTATCAGAGCCAAGGTTATAGAGAACCAGGTCAAAATGTTTTTGCTGGACTATAACCGTTTTCAAACATTGCATTCATAAAAAGGGTTTTTATGGGACACACTATTTGTTGCATTAGTGGGACTAGATGCATTCATAATTGATATACGTGGTTATAATATATTACGTATAATACAATAAGGAGCCATATAATAAAATACATCTTATAAGTTAATTCTTCGGTACAGTGCGATGTGAACTGTTATATTATTTTATGATGCATATGTTATGGTTACATTATGAATTAAATATGAAAATATAAACCGGGTATTAGAGTTTTCTATGATTAAGAAAATGGCAACCAAGAGGAAGGCCCCACGAGGTTAAAAACCCAGATACAACACCAACACAGTCCAAAGAATCCGAGCCCCAAATGCACCAACAACCACAACTGTTCACTGGAGTACAACTTTCAGTGCCTAGTAATTTATTTTTTAATCAAGGAGTTGCTGCTGCAATGGCTGAAGCAGAAGCAAGCAGGGTTAGGAATGGCTACAATAGCAATGGTTCAGGACCAAGGCCAGCACAAGCTGCTCGCGAATGCTCTTACTCTGAATTCTTAAAATGCAAACCTTTGACTATCAAATTACTGAGGGAGTCCGTCGGACCTCACTCGAATTGTTTGAGAAAATGGAGTCTGTGTTTAGCATTAGCAATTGTCCAGCAACTAGCCAAGTTAAATTCGCGACTTTCAACTCTGCAAGACGATGCATCTAACATGGGTTGAATTCCCATGTTAAGACCACCACTCCCAGAAGTAGCTCATTTGCCATGCATAGGGCAGCACTTGAAGAAAATGATGACTGATAAATACTGCCCGAGGGGTGAGATCAAGAAGATTAAAACTGAAATGTGGAACCTTAAGGTTAAAGGCACCGATGTGGTGGCCTATAATCGACGATTTTAGCAACTAGCCTTGATGTGTTCCAGAATGTTCCCAGAAGAGGTAGACAAGATTGAAAAGTATATCGGTGGATTGCCCGATATGATACTTGGCAGTGTAAAGGCATCAAAGTCGAAGACCAAGGCAGAGACGTTATTGAGTTTACAACTGAGTTGATGAAGGATAAGACCCATGCCTATGCTGAACGTCAGGCAGAAAGGAAAAGAAAGTATGATGATCTTCCCCAGAACAATCAAAACCAACAAAATAGGAGGCAGAACACAAGCCAGGCCTATGCTACAAGCAATAGTGACAGAAAGCCATACGAAGGGTCTAAGCCTCTATGTGCCAAGTGTAATTGCCATCGTGAAGCAGGTCCTTGTCCACCTAGGTGCAGTAACTGCAATAGGGTTGGCCATCTGGCCAGGGACTGTAGGATACCGCCTGCCAACAACAACAACAACCGTAACAACAACAACAACAACAACAACAACTACCGTAACAACAACAATAATCAGCAGGGCAATGGTTGCTTTGAGTGCGGAGCTCAAGGCCACTTTAAAAGAAACTGCCCGAAACTGAACAACAATGATCGTGGTAATCAAGCTGGGAATAACAGGGCTCCAGCGAAGGTGTATGCGGTTGGAAATGCGGGGGCAAACCCAGACAACGTCGTTGCGGGTACGTTCCTTCTAAACAACCGTTATGCTTACATCTTATTTGATACTGGTGCCGATAGGAGTTTCGTATCTGCTGCATTTAGTACTTTGCTTGACATCATCCCCAATACACTAGATCATGGTTATAACGTTGAGTTAGCTGACGGTAGGATAATTGGAGTAAATACTATATTGATGGGTTGTACGTTAGACTTTTTAAACCATCCGTTCAACATCAACCTAATGCCGGTAGAGATGGGTAGTTTCGACGTCATAATTGGCATGGACTGGTTGTCAAAATACAGTGCCGTTATCGACTGTGCTAAGAAGATTGTTCGTATCCCCTCCGGGAGCGAAATCCTAATCGTTCGCGGTGACGGATGTAGTGAAGGACACAGGACGCGCCTAAACGTCATCTCGTGTACCAAGGTTCAAAAGTATCTGCTAAAAGGATCTCACGTCTTTTTGGCACATGTTACTACAAAGGAGATTGAAGACAAGTCAGAGAAGAAGCGACTTGAGGACGTACCGATAGTTAAAGATTTTCCTGAAGTATTTCCTGAGGACTTGCCGGGTCTTCCTCTGACTCGACAAGTGGAGTTTCAAATTGATTTGGTACCTGGTGCTGCACCTGTAGCACGGGCACCTTATCGATTGGCGCCTTCCGAAATGAAAGAGTTATCGGAGCAACTGAAAGAGCTGTCCGACAAAGGCTTTATAAGACCAAGTTCCTCACCCTGGGGAGCTCCGGTCTTGTTTGTCAAGAAGAAGGACGGATTGTTTCGAATGTGCATTGATTACTAGGAATTGAATAAACTAACGATGAAGAACCATTATCCACTCCTAAGAATTGATGATTTATTTGATCAGCTTGAAGGGTCGAGTGTCTACTCGAAGATCGACCTAAGGTCAGGTTATCACCAACTGAGGGTTCGAGAAGAATACATTTCGAAGACCGCCTTCAGAACTCGTTACGGCCATTATGAATTTCAAGTTATGCCATTTGGTTTGACAAACGCACCTGCCGTATTCATGGACCTTATAAATCGGGTGTGCAAACCTTACTTGGATAAATTCGTGATTGTCTTTATTTACGATATTCTCATATATTCTAAGAACAAGCAAGAACACGAAGAGCACCTTAAGTTAATCTTAGAGTTGCTTAAGAAAGAGGAGTTGCATGCCAAATTTTCCAAGTGTGAATTTTGGATCCCGAAAGTACAGTTCCTCGGTCACGTGATTGACAGCCAGGGTATTCACGTGGATCCCACCAAGATCAAATCCATTAAAGATTGGGCATCTCCTAAGTCACCAACGGAGATTCGTCAATTTTT